>OY744482.1:134895695-135112983 GCA_963556165.1 Tipula helvola | reverse complement strand
ATTTCAATATGTTTTTCTATTTCTATTGGTATTTCTATTGGTATCTCTATTAGTTTTACTATTTCTATTTGTATATCTATTTGTTTTTTTATTTCTATTGGTATTTCTATTTGTTTTTCTATTTCTATTGGTATTTCTATTTGAATTACTATTTCTATTGGTATTTCTATTTGTTTTTCTTTTTCTATTGGTATTTCTATTTGAATTTCTATTTCTATTGGTATTTCTATTTGATTTTCTATTTCTATTTGTATTTCTATTGTTATTTCTATTTGAATTTCTATTTCTATTTATATATCTATTTGTTTTTCTATTTCTATGGGTATTTCTATTTGTTTTTCTATTTCTATTTGTGTTTCTATTTGTATTTCTATTTGTTTTTCTATTTCTATTGCTATTTCTATTTCTATATCTATTTGAATTTCTATTTCTATTTCTATTGGTATTTCTATTTGTTTTTCTATTTCTATTTGTATTTCGATTGGTAATTCTATTTGTTTTTCTATATGTTTTTCTATTTATATTGGTATTTCTATTTATTTTTCTATTTCTATTGGTATTTCTATTTGTTTTTCTATTTCTATTTGTATTTCGATTGGTATTTCTATTTGTTTTTCTATTTCTATTGGTATCTCTATTAGTTTTACTATTTCTATTTGTATATCTATATGTTTTTCTATTTCTATTGGTATTTCTATTTGTTTTTCTATTTCTATAGGTATTTCTATTTGTTTTTCTGTTTCTATTGGTATTTCTATTTGAATTTCTATTTCTATTTCTATTTCTATTGGTATTTCTATTGGTATTTCTATTTGAATTTCTATTTCTATTTCTATTTCTATTGGTATTTCTATTGGTATTTCTATTTGAATTTCTATTTCTATGGGTATTTCTATTTGTTTTTCTATTTCTATTTGTATTTCGATTGGTATTTCTATTTGTTTTTCTATTTCTATTGGTATTTCTATTGGTATCTCTATTAGTTTTACTATTTCTATTTGTATATCTATTTGTTTTTCTATTTCTATTGGTATTTCTATATGTTTTTCTATTTCTATTGGTATTTTAATTTGAATTTCTATTTCTATGAGTATTTCTATTTGTTTTTCTATTTCTATTTGTATTTCTATTGGTATTTCTATTTGAATTTCTATTTCTATTGGTATTTCTATTTGTTTTTCTTTTTCTATTGGTATTTCTATTTGATTTTCTATTTCTATTTGTATTTCTATTTGTTTTTCTATTTCTATTTGTATTTCTATTGGTATTTCTATTTGAATTTCTATTTCTATGGGTATTTCAATTTGTTTTTCTATTTCTATTGGTATTTCTATTGGTATTTCTATTTGTTTTTCTATTTCTATTTATATTTCTATTGGTATTTCTATTTGAATTTTTATTTCTATTTCTATTTCTATTGGTATCTCTATTAGTTTTACTATTTCTATTTGTATATCTATATGTTTTTCTATTTCTATTGGTATTTCTATTTGTTTTTCTATTTCTATTGGTATTTCTATTTGTTTTTCTTTTTCTATTTTTATTTCTATTTGATTTTCTATTTCTGTTTGTATTTCTATGGGTATTTCTATTTGTTTTTCTATTTCTATCTGTGTTTCTATTTGTATTTATATTTGAATTTATATTTCGATTGGTATTTCTATTTGTTTTTCTATTTCTATTGGTATCTCTATTAGTTTTACTATTTCTATTTGTATATCTATATGTTTTTCTATTTCTATTTATATTTCGATTTGTTTTTCTATTTCTATTGGTATTTCTATTTGTTTTTCCATTTCTATTTATATTTCGATTGGTATTTCTATTTGTTTTTCTATTTCTATTGGTATCTCTATTAGTTTTACTATTTCTATTTGTATATCTATATGTTTTTCTATTTCAATTGGTATTTCTATTTGTTTTTCTATTTCTATTGGTATTTCTATTTATTTTTCTATTTCTATTTGTGTTTTATTGGTATTTCTATTAGAATTTCGATTTCTATAGGTATTTCTATTTGTTTTTCTATTTCTATTTGTATTTCTATTGGTATTTTTATTTGTTTTTCTATTTTCATTGGTATTTTTATTTGAATTTCTATTTCTATGGGTATTTCTATTTGTTTTTATATTTCTATTTGTGTTCCTATGGGTATTTCTATTTGTTTTTCTATTTCTATTTGTATTTCTATTGGTATTTCTATTTGTTTTTCTATTTTTATTGGTATTTTTATTTGAATTTCTATTTCTATGGGTATTTCTATTTGTTTTTCTATTTCTATTTGTGTTTCTATTTTAATTTCTATTTCTATGGGTATTTCTATTTGTTTTTATATTTCTATTTGTATTTCTATTGGTATTTCTATTTGTTTTTCTATTTCTTTTGGTATTTCTATTTGTTTTTCTATTTCTATTGGTATTTCTATTTGTTTTTCTATTTTCATTGGTATTTTTATTTGAATTTCTATTTCTATGTGTATTTCTATTTGTTTTTCTATTTCTATTTGTTTTTCTATTTCTATTGGTATTTCTATTTGTTTTTCTATTTCTATTGGTATTTCTATTTGTTTTTCTATTTTCATTGGTATTTTTATTTGAATTTCTATTTCTATGTGTATTTCTATTTATTTTTCTATTTCTATTTCTATTTCTATGAGTATTTCTATTTGTTTTTCTATTCCTATTTGTGTTTCTATTGGTATTTCTAATTGAATTTCTATTTCTATGGGTATTTCTATTTGTTTTTCTATTTCTATTTGTGTTTCTATTTGTATTTCTATTTAAATTTCTATTTCTATGGGTATTTCTATTTGTTTTTCTATTTATATTTGTATTTCTATTGGTATTTCTATTTGTTTTTTTATTTCTATTGGTATTTCTATTTCTATTTCTATTTGTTTTTCTATTTCTATTGGTATCTCTATTAGTTTTACTATTTCTATTTGTATATCTATATGTTTTTCTATTTCTATTGGTATTTCTATTTGTTTTTCTATTTCTATTGGTATTTCTATTTATTTTTCTATTTCTATTGGTATTTCTATTTGTTTTTCTATTTCTATGGGTATTTCGATTGGTATTTCTATTTGAGTTTCTATTTCTATTGGTATTTCTATTTGTTTTACTATTTCTATTTGTATATCTAAATGTTTTTCTATTTTTATTGGTATTTCTATTTGTTTTTCTATTTCTATTCGTATTTCTATTTGTTTTTTTATTTCTATTGGTATTTCTATTTCTATTTCTATTTGTTTTTCTATTTCTATTGGTGTCTCTATTAGTTTTACTATTTCTATTTGTATATCTATATGTTTTTCTATTTCTATTGGTATTTCTATTTGTTTTTCTATTTCTATTGGTATTTCTATTTATTTTTCTATTTCTATTGGTATTTCTATTTGTTTTTCTATTTCTATGGGTATTTCGATTGGTATTTCTATTTGAGTTTCTATTTCTATTGGTATTTCTATTTGTTTTACTATTTCTATTTGTATATCTAAATGTTTTTCTATTTCTATTGGTATTTGTATTTGTATTGGTATTTCTATTTCTATGGGTATTTCTATTTGTATTTCAAATTGATATTTCTATTGGTATTTGTATTTGTTTTTCTATTTCTATTGATATTTCTATTTCTATTTCTATTTGTTTTTCTATTTCTATTTATATTTCTATTGGTATTTCTATTTGAATTTCTATTTCTATTTCTATTTCTATTGGTATTTCTATTTGTTTTTCTATTTCTATTGGTATTTCTATTGGTATCTCTATTAGTTTTACTATGTCTATTTGTATATCTATATGTTTTTCTATTTCTATTTGTATTTCTATTGGTATCTCTATTAGTTTTACTATTTCTATTTGTATATCTATATGTTTTTCTATTTCTATTTTTTTTTTCTATTTGGTACGGAATCCACTAGAAATCTTGCGGAGTTTGTTTATCAAAAAAATACCTAGATTAGAACTTATGTAATTTTCAACAAGGAATACAATGGTGTCATTGTATGTAACCTTGAACCTAACTTTTAAGGTAATTTTGAGAGCAAGGCCATTTCTTAAAATGGAAACACCAATTTTTGGCATCCGATTCGAAAATAATGGAACATTATTCCTTCGGGTATGTATTTTCACTACATCCCAAGGTCACCTGAAGAAATATATTTTAGTTACTTATAATGCTTCTCTGATTTGCTTAGAAAATTAAACAAAAATAAAAAAATATAAATTTTAAAAATGAAGAAATTATATTTTTTATTTTATTTTTATTTTCATAGCAAATCATAAGCATTATAACTAAAATATATTCTTTCAGGTGGCCTTGGATGCTCATGGGAAATACATATTCGGACGTAAAATTAGCCATTTTTTTCGAATCAGATGTCAAAAATAGGGGTTATCATTTTACAAAAATGACCTTAAAGATGAGGTTCGAGGTACATCCAAGGGCAAATATCAATTGAATTCCTTGTTGAAAATTACCAAGATTTAATCAAGGTAATTTTCTTTTACCGAACTCCGTAAGATTTCTAGTTGTTTCCATACTCTTTCCTCACCCGAAATATATGTATATTTTACACTTAGCCTATTAACTATTAAATTAAAATCATTTTTTATTTAAATACAACTAATATTAACTTTATTTATATTAACATTAAAGTTTTTTGGAAATCTTCGATTTAATTTTTTTTTTCCATTTGAATTTATTTAATAACTTTTATTTGAAAACATCAAAATTCCATGAATGACACGTGTCTAGCTCCATAATAGGAGCAATATTTTTGATAAATGTGTCAAAATGTAGTAAGAAATTGCCACTTTCATGGTACAGATTTTTAAAACCTATTTCTATTATTTTGGGTTCATACGATTGTATGTAGGCCATTCATCCAATATTTCCTCTATTCTGTTTTCATTATTTTGAAGAACCGATTTTCTTCTCTATTTGAATGAATCTTGTCAGGTTTGAAGAATAAGGCTAATGTTTATATCGTCTCGATTGTATTTCAGTTGTTTTTAGATATTTTGGCCCTCAGGTTCACCAGATGATTCCAATTCTGCAGCTAAGTTAGAAGCTATAGATAAATAAATCTTTTTTGAAAAAATTGAAATTTTGAAAAACTTCGTTTTTTTAACCCTTTCAACTCCTGATAAGTTTGTGCTTCACATGACACCAAAGTAAGACTAAATTTATTATATTTCGCTATGTAAGTTCCATACTATCAGGAATTTTGAAAGTTTTTTTATCAGGAATTTCGGAGCTATTTTGTAAATTGAAGAATTGTTGGGTAGGTTAAAAAATAGTTAAGGAGTGGAGATGGTTAATTGTTTCATTAACCTAATAATAGTACTACTGAAAATTCATATATCCTATTCTCAAAAGCAATTTTTTGACCAGTCTTGCTTGGCAACTTGGGGGTCCCAGATTCCATTTCTGGCAACAGTAGTCACAAAAAATTGTCTTGATATTGGGCCCAATTCAATGTAAATCTTCTATTTGTCTTTTCTTCTATTCTGCTATTATTTCTACGAGAACTAGATACAATTTTCAAACTTTCTAAAAATTTTTGTGAATTTTTGAAAATTATATATAGTTTTCCTTAAAATACTAGAAGTATAAAAGAAAAAAAAATAGAAGATTTGCCTTGAATTGACCCCAATAATTTATTACGGCGTATTTCGACATCGAGCAAAATTTTGTTTGTTTATGTTTTATCCCTCTCTGACAAAATAAAATCATGATATACTATCTTTTTATTTTTTGCTACATAGGCATCGAACAAAAATTTTGTTCGCTACGTATAAATCACGCTTTAGTTGGCTTTAGAAATACCATAGACAATCAATCATAATAGATCTCTCATTTGACTAAAAACAGAAAATAAAAACAAACATTTTCCATTCAAATATTATCGGTGCATTGCATATACGTATTATATTTGCAACGCATTCTAAAATCATTGCCTTATAAAATACACAACACAACGATACATTGGAATTATCAGAAGTTTTTGTTTTTTTCTTTTAGTTACTATTAAATGAGAAATCTAGTATGAATGTCTATGGCAATACTGTAATAATGTGTTTCCATTTTGGACGAACTCATCTACGTCGTTGAAAATCTTAAGATTTTCTTATATCGATAATAAATTATTTTAATATTTTGTAAATGATTTTATGTACGAAATATTGAGAAATTTCAAAAGACATAAATTAACATCGCAAATTAACCAGTACGCAAGCCAAAACGAAAAGCTCTTACATTTACATTTCGAACAGTAGGCCTGGATATTTCCGTCAAACAATAATAACTTATGGTTGATGTTTCAAAAGTCGCTATTTAGAATAATGAAGAGCCAGGCACCGCTTGCCTTATTGAACCTTATGCCATCTATGAATAACTGGCATGAACTAGTTAACAATTTAGAAAAGTTAATTATTTAGTAGAAAAAATCGGCATAAGGCACACAGCATAAAGATTAAATTTACTTCGGACGATAAAAGAAAATTTTTAATCTTATCCCTAATCGAACCATTTTGCATCAATTTTAAGAAATAATTTATTAAATCAATAGAAATTTCTATTGAATTTAACTCCATTTATAGTAAATTTAACAAACATTTTGTTAGAACGAATACCTTTTTTGATGAAATTTTAACATACTTTTGTTAAATTTTTTTCATATTGATAAAAATTTATTGGCGCTTGGTTTAATATCACCATTTTCCTAATTTTTACAACTTTATTTTTTTTAGTGTAATATTAATAACGAATATTTGTTCAACTTTAGCACCATTTCTGAGAGTGATCATCGTTCATTATATACTATTTCATTATCTACTTTTTGATGATAGATCCTTTTGAGAATGCTAGCTACTTATGTATTATAAAAAAAAAATTCTTTAAATTTCTAAACTTAATATTATTTAAGATTTAATATTATTAACAAATATTTTTATTTAATTGATTTAATTTAACGAATAATTTTAATTAAAATTTGTTGTATAACACTAAAGTGACTGTTATCCATCAATATTAAATTTTATTAAAATTTTACGAGAGACACAAATATTCTGTTGATGGAATAATATTACTTTAACTAATTTGTTTTAAACTGAACAATTATTTCGTAATTTAAATTTTTGATATTTTATTAATTACTGTAATCATAACGAAGAAATCGTTGGATCTATATAATTGGAAATTTCGTTGAAGTTATGCACAAAATCGTTACTGGCACACAATTTTTTTTTTTCAGTGTAAACTAAGAGCAGTTTATTTGATTTTGTACTCAAGAAGCAAAAAATTGTTTGCTGGCCTTAATTTATCTAATCGTGATTACCTTAATATTGAAAAAATACTTTAAATTCTCGCATTTTGAGTCATATATTTAAATTCTTCAATTTATCCATTTTTAAAGATTTTACCTGGAAACCAATTATTTAGGATGTATCTGGAGAAAAGCAAAAAATAAATAAAATGAAATGTCAAGACTTTAAACAACAGAGATTTTTCTAAAACAAAAAAAACCGTTCTACTTTTTGTTGCTTTATTTTTTAGTATTATGCTCGCGGGTCTACTAAAAAGGATTTTTTTTTACTTAATATTTTATTTTTTATTTTGTAAGACGTAGGAAACTTTTTTCCAAAAAAATATTATTTATTTTTTACACAAGTTAGTGTAAATATTAAAGAATTGACTTTACTGTTTATTCATCGGCTGGAAGGAATTTAAATTTAATATCGTTTAAAATTTAAGGAAATTTAAATTGAATTTATTTAAGAAGTAGCACGCGCAAATATCGAATCCTTGATACGTTTTTGTTATTGGGCAGAAAATTATTGTTTTTTAATTAATTTTAAGATTCAATTAAAAATTTAAAAACAATAAAGCAAATTTTTTTTGTTATACGAAGCAAATGACAACAAAAATACAAAAGGAAAGCCATAAAGTTTTTAATAAAAAAAAAAAATTATTAAAGAAAAACACTGGCCGTTGTCGGTAGAATAACTACCTCCATTTTGCGTAATAATTTACTCAAAATATAATTTATTATGTTTTTGTATTTTGGAAGACGCACAATCAAAAGTTTTGGGTATTCAAAAGGGAAAAAATGGTTTTGGTTTTCGTTTAAATTAAAAAATTTATTTGGGTTTTGTTTAGAAATTCTAATAATTGGAGTTTTACAACAAATTACATTGTAATAATGTAATTTTTTTCAATTTAACATTAAAAAATGATTTCCAGGAAAGGCAGATTTTCAAAAAAAAGCACTGAACTTTATGGTGGGTACTCGTAATATAACTGGTTCCCTCAACCGTGGCGGACTAACTCAGACTTATTTTCATTTCAGTTAATTTACATATTTAATATTAATACAAAGGACAATAGCAATAATCTAATAATTAACAACAATTGAAATAAAAAAGGAAGAATTTCGAATGTCTAGTGTCTATATAAAATATAAATAAACAAAAGAACTACTTAGTAAGAAAAGTAATATAACCTCCATATTAAATAACACAGAAATAAAATCAGTTTTTTCTTTCTACACGAAACAAATTGAACGGCTGAGTGGAAAAACGTTAATATTCCAAAAATATTGTTTTTCAAAAATGAAAAACAACATTTTACTGCTTTAACTATAAGTTGTACTTAAATTTAGTGCACATTGTCAGTAAATTTATATGTGTAGTTATGGTCATATAAATAATTGAATCTACATATTATTCATAACAACTCGTCAGGCCCGGCTGAAGAGATGCAAAACATCCGGGCGCATTTTAAAAAGGGCGCAAAAATATCTACACAAATGTTTTTTATTGTTGCAAAAATCGTTCGTTGGTTCTTTTTGAGTAATTTTTAAACACATTAAACACACAAAACCTAGTTTCGTTGGATTTGATTAGGTGTGTTGGGTTGAAAATAGTATATGTATGTTAGGTTGATCAAAATATCTTATGCGTGTATGTTGGATTGGTAAAAATATGTCAAACTTAAAGTTCAATGGAGATTAAATCAATTAAATTGTATCGTGGGGTTACCCTAATTAGTTAACTCTTTCAGCCCTGGTGGCTATGAAGAATAATCACAAATTTTAAGTCCGTTGCGGCCGGAGTTTGTATTTTTAGAATAAAATTAGTTTTTAAATTAAAAAAATATTTATTACAATCCATTCTATACTTATCTATAAGCAAAACTGTTAAAATTAATACATGACGGACTGAAGGACGTGGTTTTTTGATAATGACCAAAAGGAAAGTGCGTCTCTTTTATCTTCATTAGCTGTATCATTTGGTATCGTACATGGAAAAACAATTTATGTTATGACTCAAACATAGACCAACGTTTCAGGTCGAACATTTCCATAAAGTTCTATGCGATTCACGTCTGGTGCTACATAGAGCTGTAGACACTCACGCATTCATTTATATAAATTATTTTTTTTTTAAACAATTATTTTATTGGTATATAGGGCTCTTTATTTTTATTTTTATTTATTAGTACTTGAGCTTTCAATCCCACTTCGGGATCATTTTCAAAAGCATAATGAAAAATTATTTCCAAAATAGGTTCCTTTTATATAAAATTTTTACATAAAACAATCAAACATTTGTTACAAAAACCAATTTTTCATGGAAACGCACAGCCTAGACAATTTTTCGAAAAATAATTTTCTTTTCCTGGTTAAAGCGTTTTTCATGTAGAAAGGTTGTACAATTGAATAAAAATAAAATGAGGTGAGATAAAAAACTTATATAAGTAAATCATACGAGTTGCCAATATAAGCATAATATTCTACAATGTTAATCGAATTTTTGCTTGATTTAATATGTAACATTTCCAAAATCGATCTTTTCCTAAAATTGGTTTGTTTATCGAGAATTTTGACGTTATCTAAATTGATTAAATGATTGGAATTTTTCAGATGCCGTGTAAGTGCACTAATATTTGAATTTAGATCTTTGTTGGTATCATATCGGTGTTGATAAATTCTTTTTTCCAAAAATTGTTTTGTCTGTTCAGTATACGTGGCGTTGCAACTACAACGGACTTGGTAAACCACATTTGATTGTTTTCTTAAAGGTACCTTGTCTTTAATTTTGGAAAAAATATTTCCATTTAGGCTTGTAGCTGCACATCCCACAATTTTGAAATTATAATTCTTGAACAAACGTTTTATTTTCTCATAAAGATTTTTTATATAAGGAATAGCCAAAAAGTTTGTAATTTCATTTTGTGGTCTAGATATACATAGTATTTCTCTGAAAATTTCTTGTTTTCCAAATTACCTTTTTTATTAATTTTTCGGGATATTGGTTGAGCACTAAAGTGTCTGTTAGAATTTTTAAACGATAAACAAACAACATTTCTTGCTAAAGTGCCGAAAAGAAAAAGTTTTTTCAAAAACCCGGAAGTTAAAAAACATTTTTAACATTAATAACGAAGTCTTCCAACGGTTGGAAAATAAATTTATTTTCGGAGTGATCAACGAAGAAATTGCAGCGACTATAAAAGACATTCAAGTCACAAAAACCAATCTGATGTCCCTTAGCCGGTCTCTTCAAGATGGTCTACCTAACAATATTTATGAAGAATTTCATCGCAGAGCAGTTTCAATATTCAATTACGATTTTGATAAAATTAAGATGAGACAAACAACAAAATTTGATAAAATTATACGAGACAATTTAAATGAGTTAACGAATGGTTTATTTTGTACTAGTGATAAATGGCTAGTCAACATTTCCAACATCGACCTACCAACGCATGTAAAATTAATTTTAAGTTTAGGAAATACATTTTGCCCACCTACCATTGGTACTACGGTGCCTTTTTTCAAAATTATTTCAGACGTTGAAAGTGCCAATTTAATTTAGAAGACAACGATCGTACTCACATTCGGAACAATTTTATAAATATTTTGCCAAATTACAAAAACAGCACAAACATTCAAAATTTGACACCAAAAGAAAAAAGGATTATGACATACGTAAAACAAACGAAGACGTTTTTGAGAGACAATCCAGACATTTTAGTGACAAAAGCAGACAAAGGGAACATAACGGTTTGGACATTACGGACGGACTACATTGAAAAAATGTATGACTTACTCAACGACACCTCAACGTACGTACAAATTTTTAAAGACAGTTCTACACCAATACAGACAAAAATTAACTCAGTAGTAAAGGAATGGGAGGAATTTGGCAACATAGATTTGGCTACAAAGAAAAAACTTACAAATTACACAGCAGTGATTCCAAAATTATATGGGTTACCAAAAATTCACAAACCCAATGTACCATACAGACCAATTATAAGTTCGATAAATAGCCCAACATACTCGTTATCATCATTTTCAGAAAATATTATTAAACCAAGTTTGGGAAAAACAAATTCATTCATTCTAAATTCTGAAGATTTCAAAAACAAAATTAATAACGTTACCATCCCACCAAATTCCACGTTAATCTCTTTAGATGTAAAATCCTTGTTTACGAATGTTGATAGCCAAATTGTACGCAATATTATTAGTCAAAATTGGAGAAGTATAAAGCAAAATTCTAAATCTAAATTAACAAAAATTCAATTTTTTACTGCTTTAGACATTGTGTTGAACAATTCAGAATTTTCGTTTGATAGCAAAATTTATAAACAAACTTTTGGCTCATCTATGGGTTCTCCCATAAGTCCCATATTAGCAAATTTAGTAATGGAAAATTTAGAAATGTCAGTATTAAACTCTTTGGACTTTCAACCGTTATTCTACTTTAGATATGTGGACGACATAATTACTGCGGTACCGATAAATAAAATCGATTATTTTTTAGAAGCGTTTAACTCGGCAAATAATAGAATCAAATTCACTTTAGAAAAAGAAGTTGTAACGACCGCTTTTGGGTCGGTTACATGGAGGCCTGAATTTAATGTTTACCAAAAGAAAAGAGAAAAAAAAATCCATCCCTTGGCTGCTAACGTGTTTTGTTTCATTGGTAATGTTTTTAGTTGACTAGCGGAAAATGATTTGCGCGAGAACAAAAGAAAAAAAAAATCATCGATAATTTGAATATACATGGCTAGATAACGTAATGTGATAACAATAATAAAAGATCACGAAAAAAAAAAAAACATTTTTTTTGGATGGTCATTAAGCATAGAGAGCTCGAGAAGACAATCCGTAATATCGTATGATTATAATAAAACAAAACGGCAATATTGAGTCTATTAATTCTGGTTGTATCTATATCAGAAGTTTAAGATTGTCAAAAATTAAAATACCGATAAAATAAAAAAATAAAAAGATTCGTTTCTACACTATTGTATAATTATACAAATAATAGTTTTATAATAACTAATGTAAGTTAAATTATCCATAAAAAGCTTGTGAATTTATAGTGAAATAAATTAATGGTGAAAGTTATAAAATTTGTGATTTTTAATTGTTGAACCCTATGGTGGTCAAGGAATAATTTCAGTCGTACACCTAGTTTCACTTGGAATTTAAAATATTGGTGAATTTAGTATTGCATTAAAAAAAATATAAAACTAAATCACCAAGAAAACAAAAACTTAAATCAAGCCAGTGTATTTTCCTACGCAATCGACCTATCTAAACTCACAAGGGAATTCTACGGTTTGAATTCGTTGTTGCATCAAAAGAATAATCTTCGGTATGTAGTGCAGGTATCAGTACGTTTGTTGCGGAAGAGTTAATTTTACTTAAAGAGGATTCGCATGCGGGTGGCGAATTCCAGTAAACCCAAAAGAGGACATACACCCGTACAACGTGGGATTGCAAGGTTCGTTAACGGTGTGGCGAACCACGGATAACATACACCCGTACAACGTGGGAGGGCACTGTAAGTTATTCATAATATTCATTTACTATTAAAACTGTATTTTAAGGTTTTTGTGTTATACTTATTTCGATTTTTTATATATTAAGTTTATATTAATGTGATGGATAAGTGGTAGAACAATCGATAGTGTGGTGCGCTCGGATATGTGTGATCGGAACAGTCAATTATTTAGCACAGCAAAATAAGTTTAGTATGAGTCTGGAATAAACCCCCCCATATGCCGTGAGTACCTAGCCGGAAACGCTGTGCCCAGGTAGCTCATATTGAATGAATATTGTTGACGTACCGTTTATTTTAGGCGGGACGTTACAAAGTAGATAACAAAATTGCATTTTTGGACATTTTGTTAATTCACGAACCAAATGGCAAAATTTCTTGTGATTGGTATCATAAAGATACCTGGTCAGGCCGATATATAAATTTTCATTGTTGGCTTCCCACCACTTACAAAATTAACACTATACAAATTTTAACCCAAAAAATTATAAAGCTTTCGGATACAAAATTTTACAAACAAAATTTAAAAATTCTAAAAGGCACTTTAGTGCTCAACCAATATCCCGAAAAATTAATAAAAAAGGTAATTTGGAAAACAAGAAATTTTCAGAGAAATACTATATCTAGACCACAAAATGAAACAAACTTTTTGGCTATTCCTTATATAAAAAATCTTTATGAGAAAATAAAACGTTTGTTCAAGAATTATAATTTCAAAATTGTGGGATGTGCAGCTACAAGCCTAAATGGAAATATTTTTTTCCAAAATTAAAGACAAGGTACCTTTAAGAAAACAATCAAATGTGATTTACCAAGTCCGTTGTAGTTGCAACGCCACGTATACTGGACAGACAAAACAATTTTTGGAAAAAAGAATTTATCAACACCGATATGACACCAACAAAGATCTAAATTCAAATATTAGTGCACTTACACGGCATCTGAAAAATTCCAATCATTTAATCAATTTAGATAACGTCAAAATTCTCGATAAACAAACCAATTTTAGGAAAAGATCGATTTTGGAAATGTTACATATTAAATCAAGTAAAAATTCGATTAACATTGTAGAAGATTATGCTTATATTGGCAACTCGTATGATTTATTTATATAAGTTTTTTGTCTCACCTCATTTTATTTTTATTCAATTGTACAACCTTTCTACATGAAAAACGCTTTAGCCAGGAAAAGAAAATTATTTTTCGAAAAATTGTCTAGGCTGTGCGTTTCCATGAAAAATTGGTTTTTGTAACAAATGTTTGATTGTTTTATGTAAAATTTTTATATAAAAGGAACCTATTTTGGAAATAATTTTTCATTATGCTTTTGAAAATGATCCCGAAGTGGGATTGAAAGCTCAAGTACTAATAAATAAAAATAAAAATAAAGAGCCCTATATACCAATAAAATATTTGTTTAAATTAAAAGATTTGGCTCAATATAAATAAAAATAATTAACTATTTTTTTATTTATATAAATTGATTACTGCTCGATATTTTTAGCCTAGTATAAATAAAAACGAAAGCCAATGGGCTCAGTCTTGTTTATCCTGCCAACGTGCCAAAGTTCAACGGCATACTAAATCTAGCCATGGGCAATTTCAAATACCATCTGGTCGTTTTTAACATTTCCATATAGGCATTGTAGGACTTCTTTCTCCTTCTAATGGATATTCAAACTTATTAACTTGTGTCGATCATTTCACTCGATAGCCCGAAGCGTACTGCATGACTAATATGTCAGCTGCAACCTTGACTTTCGTCAACAATTACGTTTCACGATTCGGCGTGCCCCTTAATATCACTACTGGTCAAGGAACGCAGTTTGAGTCCAAGCTTTTCACTGAGTTAACAAAACTCCTTGGCTCACATCGTATTCGTACAACGGCTTACCACCCTCAAGCCAACGGCATGGTTGAACGCTTCCACCGGCAACTCAAAGCTGCATTAATGGCCAGAGGAAACACGATCAACTGGAGTTCGGAAATACCCATTGTATTATTGGGAATCCGAGCAACAGTAAAAGAAGATCTGAAGTTCTCAACAGCGGTTTATCGACAAATGGTTTATCGACAAACCATCAAGCTACCAGGTGACTTCTTCGTCGGCAATCCTCTTTTACCTCTACCAACCAGCGACACAGTTATCGACCAACTTCGTGAAACAATGCAAAACCTTATTCCGAAATCAACTCGGCAAGCCAAACAAGATGACATTTTTGTTCCTAAGGCACTTGCCGACTGCGATTTTGTGTTCGTAAGGACAGATAAGGTTCGCACAGGCTTATCCACTCCCTATGAAGGTCCGTTTAAAGTTATTCGACGCCTTCGGAAACAATTTACCGTCTCAATTAATGGAAATAATTAAACCATTTCAATTGATCAGCTCAAACCGGCTTAGTGTGAAGCATACTGTGTTCCACTGATGCAAAAACAGTTCATCGCTCACATAAACATGTTCGTTTCGCTGCCGAATAAACTTTTTCTTAGGGAGGGGGACTCACTTGCGGGGGAGTCCTGCAGACAGAGACTTACGCATTCATTTATTTGAATTATTATTTTATTTATATAAATTGATATACGTTCGCCACCACAAACATAATGGAACATTAAATTATACTTTGTGATATTTATTCCATCTCATTTTCGTTAGCTCACTCAATTCAAACTTGAATTGAAAATTTTCCATTTCCATCTCGCGTTAAATAGCTCGGCGAATTTGACATAATGATTGTTCGTATATCAACACCAAATAATTTCCTTTCATCACAAAAAAAAAATCAATAAATACTTACGCCGAAACAAAAATTAATTACGTGGCATTTTTCATGGAGAGTGCGCGCATTTTGGCTTAACTTAAAAATTACTTTTTTGGTGGTGAAAAATTATAATTAAAATTAAAATTGTTAATTCTTTTAAATATTATAATAATAATTACGTGTGTAATATTATAGTAATAAATATTATAATAATAATTACGAATAATTTCACTTTAATCATATTCGGGACAACGAAAGTAAATAAATAACATTACGTCAATTTTAGCGTCTGGTGTGGGAATTTAGAAGAAAGTTAATTTGAGTTTAACTAAAATAAATTAAATTTTAATAAAATAATAAATTGGTGTATATTGAAATCAGGGAAGTATTGTGTTTTAAACAAAGAAATAAACATATTAATTTGTTTTATTGTATATCGATGGGATAATTTTCTGTTTGCAAACGAACACTTCTCTAAAAGGAATTTACCCGGATCGTATTTTTCAACTTATGAGTAATTTTATAATTGAATTTTGTTTAATTATATTTATGGTGCCAACACGGGTTTTTAGTAACAATCCAAATAATTGTGAACCACGAAAGTCACAATAAAAGAATTGCAACCTTGCAAGCTGCCATGGAGAAATGTCCAACAGATTGATGACCGCATCGACAAGATATCCTTCTCTCTTTGATAGAACCTTAAAAATTAGAAAAATTAACAGAAAATGTGCAAAGTTGGTTAGGGTATAATTCGACTTATCCCTTTCTAATTTTTGTGCACAGATTTGTTATAAGTGTTTTTTTTTATTTAATTTAAAATATCCAACCGAGGAAAAGTTTTTTTGGCATTTAGTCGAAAATTATTTTTATAATACCAGTTTTAAAATAAAAAAAATTTCATCTAAACTGAGTTTTCTTCAATAAGATCGATCACCTCACTTAGCACAGAAGAAACGGTAGATTGCGACATGCCTACCAAAAAATCTTGACCTACACTTTTTTGGTAGCTACCTTGCGCACAGAACCGAAGAGTGGAGGCTATGTTCGAAATACTGGAAATCGATGTCGATCTTGTGCTGCTAGTCAATACAGCAAATGTTTAAAAGCTTGTTTTGACAATCTAAACAAACTCGTAAATCTAAAGCAAATGTTATTATGTAAATTAAGCTTGTTGGTATAAATTACATAATGTTAATAGAAAATACTTACGCCGTATAGGAAAGACTAAAAATATTGGATTTTTCTCCGAATTACTTGATAAAAAATGTACGATTGAATCCATTATGGTAATTCGAATTGTAAACATTCAACGTGGATATTTTTTTTTTAAATATTTTATAAATTTAAAATCAATACACACAAAAAAAATCCAACACAAAATATAAATCAATCGATTTAAAGAAACGTCAAAATGTCAAAAAATACAAGTGGGAGAATATTATTATAGTAGTATTCATCCTGCTGGTCCAAAAAACTCCACACCAGAAGTTTTTTTGCGCATGAGAAAAACAATTAAATGCAGGCCCACTATTTTTACCTTGGTTTTATTTCCTAGATTTTTGGACACTCCTGGACTGGTATTATTTTCATTTATTTATGATACATACATTAATCAGACATTAATTCTTTATGAAACTTATTACTATTATTACTTTTTGATATTTACTTTTGGCAGTTTTATGTTTTAAGCACTATATAAATAATATGTAGTATTTTTTCTTTTTGATATAATATGATATGGTATTATGATGTATGGTATAACGTAATAGAGTAAATTAGAATTAATAGGGTGGTTCAAGCATTGCATTTATAAGTAGTGAACAATTTATTATAACTGTTTTAAATTAACATTCTAGATTGATCAAGACTTTGAAATTGCTTATGGAGAACCATCTTTGCTAACAAATTGGACCGAAATTAAAACAAAAATTATTGAAATAGGCAAACAAAGAAAAATTACAATTTACGATAAATGCACTCAAAATTATTAAAGTAAAATAAATTTTAATATTTTAGCAAACTTATATTATATTATATTTTTTTATACACACATTTTTAAATTTTTTAAAGAACACTTGTTAAATATTTCGCAAAATTACAAAAGGTTTAAAAAATCACTCGATCGATTTTGGCTTATTAGGCCATCATCAGGAGTAATCTACTCCTGATGATGACCTAATAAGCCGAAATCGATCGAGTGATTTTTTAAACCTTTTGTAATTTTGCGAAATATTTAACAAGGGTTTTTAAAAAAATTTAAAAATGTGTGTATTAAGTGTGTTTCGCCAAGGGCCTACGGCAGAAAGTGTAAAAAATATTTTTTTATATTCTCAGAATTCGACGATGATATGTTTGCTCTTTTAATTTTGAGAAAGCTCTGCAGAACCTATAAAAGAAAAAATCAAACGACAACATACCCTAAGCCGTACTCTTTCTACGTATTTGAGAAGGTAACTTCAATCATAAATATTATTTGTATATAATAAAAATTATAATAAAAACTATTCTTTAATTAATTATACAATTTTATTTCTAGAGTGGAACTACGAAAGATGATAACATAAATCAACCTCATCTAATTTTACGAGGGCCAACTAAATCCGAAATACAATTTTATTCAATTTTAATAGATGAAAAGGTAATTCCACTTACAACGAATAGTAGCATCAACGCATTTGCTACATTATTTAAATCCTATTACGTATTTAATTGCCAGTATCCGTCGGATCATGAATCATATTTTTTGTTTTTGCAAGAAGCATTGTTTAAAATGAATAAATTGCCGCTTACGCCTAGACTAAAAGAACTGAGAAATATGTTGGGTTGCTAATATATTATATCATTTATATTTGTTTAGAATATTAAATTACTTTTTTATATTTATGTATAATTATATTTTCATCACTGAATTATTAAATTAAATTAGTTATGTTTGCTTGCAAAATAATCAACTGCACTACATCTTTCATAGATTGTAAGATGTATATTAAACATTTGAAATTAATTCACTGCATAATAAACTCATGTAATAGAATAGTGTATTGTGGATACAAAAATTGTAATGCTCAATATGAGACTTTTAGTGGTTTAACAAAGCATTGCATTAATAAACATAAGCAACTAAATAATAGTACCATAGGATACCAAAATAAAATTTCAAGCAATAATGTCGATAATAAAGATCTGAATGCTGTAAATTATTCCCAAGACACTAATGATGTCGACAATGACTTAAGCGGTAACTTTAGTACTGATAGAATTTTAAATTGTGATTCAGTTAACAATAATTTATCAGATATTCGAGAAGAATTGTTTACCGAATTTATGAAGTTAAATTTAAATTATAGTCAACAGAATACAATTTTAAGCCTAGTTACTAATTTTACGCAATCCGTTGAATTAAACATCCGGAACAAAATTTTAAATTTTGATAATAATACTGAGATAAATAGTGCACTTCAACAAGAATTACAAATACTCAATCGACCATTTGAAAACAATAATACCACATATAAGCGACGAAAACAAATTTTTTGTACAGTACCAGCTCCCAAAGAAATATCTATAGGTGTTAGAAGTGACCGAGTATGGGATAAACAAAAATTAACGTATGACTGTTGGCGAGCGGTGACCAATACTTTCTCTTACATTTCCATTCTTGAAACATTAACCTATTTATCCCAAAATAACAATTTTCTGAAAACAAATTTCAATAACTCAACTTCTATAAATAACTCTTTTCATTACACACAATGTAAATATTTTAAGCAAAATAAGTTGTTTTCATCAGGCACTCCAAGTTTCCATTTACAACTGTATTTTGATGAATTCGTAGTTGTTAGCCCTTTGGGATCGAAAACAGGTATCCATAAAATCTTAGCATTTTATTTTACGGTTCTAAATTTAGGAGACCATATTAATACTAATTTGCAAAATATTCATTTAATTGCCTTGTGTCATTACGCAGATATAAAGCGGTTTGGTTATCAGCTATTTTTAGAAACAATTGTTAAAGATCTAAATATACTTGAAACCTACGGAATTGATGTGATATATAACGAAGTTTCTCATAATCTCAAAGGATCAGTTTTTTCTTTAAGCCACGACAATTTATCGCAAATTCTCTGTATGGTTTAAGTGAATCATTCAAATCCAGCTATTTTTGCCGCTTTTGCAAAATGCACTCAAAAGATTCTAAAAAGTTTTTGAAGGAAAATTTAGATTTAATCCGGAAAAGAAAAGATTATAATCTTTACATTGAGAATAAAGAATATGGTATACAATCCTTATGTTTCCTTAACGAGCTTAAATATTTCAACACTTTTGAATCTCATAGCGTGGACATTATGCATGACATTTTAGAGGTTACATATTGGCCAACATGAGGTTAAACTTTTTTTATTATACATAATCAAAGAACGGAAACTAATTTCTATAGAAGATTTAAATAAAAATATTAAAAATTTCAATTTCGGATATCTTAATAGTACAATATTCCCTCGTTAATTAGCTTAGATAGTAAAAGTAAAAACTTAAGACAAAAGGCTTCACAGTTTTGGTGTCTGCTTCGATACCTACCGTTTATAATTGGTAACTTGATTGATGACGCTGATAGTGATTATTTGGCAAATATTAACGTTATACTCTTGCTTATTAAAATAACAAATATAGTTTTCTCGAACATACTTAATGAAGAATTAGTGGATGAATTAGAAATACTCATTGAAGAACATCATACACAGTTTTTAAAACAGTTTCCAGGTAATAGCTTTATTCCAAAACAACATTTTTTAACGCATTATAGCAAAGCAACCTTGATTATACAAGCCATAATCTAAAAAACGAAGCTTTTATAAGGGAATTAGGAACGAGGAAAAAACCAAAATTTCCATAGTAAAACACATAAAACATATGGGAAATCATTTTTTTTCCTAAGACAAATTTGTAAATGAAAACGTTGCAAATTCTTAATTATGATTTCTGAAATATTTTCACAAATGTTTAAATTTCAACATATATAAATTTCGTTTAAGTAAATCGTTTTCATTTTCTTGTAATAATCGATTTATTTAAACCAAATTATAAAAAAAAGTTCATAACAACAGCTTTCTGGTCAAATTAAAAAGAAAAGCTTACTACAAATCGTGTGCATTAAGTCAATATACATAGATGGCAGTGAGTAGTAAACATTTTGAAAAATCGTAGCAAAAATTGCGACCTGGGGAAATTTGAGTTCAAAAATTGTAGGAAAAGCAAAACAAATTCAGAAAATATTAAGAATGTGTCATAATTGTGTGATTAAATAATTTTTTTTCGTATTTCTCTGCCAACAATTATAGACATCTAACGTACACTAGTAAAACTAAAGATAAATTTAGCAAGTATTATTTTAATTTGTCAGAGCCAACTTTGATGTATTTTTCAAAATGAAAGTTCGAAAAATTTATTTTAAAAATATTTTAATTTTAAAATTTCTGCAATTAATATTTACTTAATACTAATATACACTTCTTGTATATTGCTGCTAAACATATGTAGAACACTTTTATATAAAAATATTGTAACATTTTTGCTTTTTTCATTGAAAAACTTGAAGCTAAAAAACACCATTTTTACTATGGATTCCTATGGAAATCAGTGAAAAGTTATACCACTAAAAAAGCTTCAAAAAAATACGTCATAATGATTATGGCTCTATACTCTAGAAGGCTCTGATTATAGTCGAATTATTCGTATAATGGGTACATTAACAAGCTTATGGACAATGCGCTATGAAGGTAAACACGAAAAATTTAAAAGAATTGCTCACTCAACGCGTAACTTTAAAAACATCTGCTTACTTTTAGCTAGTAAGCATCAGGAGACTAATTATGTTGATTACGAGACATCAACGTTTGACTTTAAATTTGAATTTAAAATACAAAGTAATTTGGAATTTCAATCTTTAAATTTAGATGTAGAAAATTTTACGTCAAAATTAAATTTTTGTAATAATGATAAAATTAACATTTTAAAAGAAGTTAAATATGGATTCTTATATAAAGTTAAATTTATAATTTGCACTAGTAAAAAAGATAACTTAAATCTTCCAAAATTTGGAATTATTGATCAAATAATTGAAAGTAATAACATCATATATTTTGTGTATCGTAAACTAACAACAAAAAATTTTAATCGTTATTTAAATGGGTATGAGATTGAAATAACAGATCAAAAAATTGCTATTGAATTAACTGAATTGCCATTTACAGATTCATTAGAGTTTTGTTACAACGAAAAATATTCTAATCCATTCATAATTTCAAAATGTGAACTCGTATAAATTATTGATGTTATATTTGTTTAAAAATGTAATATAATAAATACTACAAATGATTAAAAAATAAAAGAATTATTGATTTAAAATTTATTGTTAAGTTTAAATTTATTTGGCCTAATTTCGTATTTGAACCCACCCCATTTCCTTCCAAAAACCTACTTTGGAAACTTTTAAAAAAGTCCAAACGGATTTCTTCAAAAACAAATTTTACACCGTTTTGATTTTTTGGAAACATTTTATCGGATATTTTTTAAAACCTTAAATGTGTATTACTTGCTGATTAAAACGGCGTAAATCTTAAACTAAAAAAGGTCTTGTTATATCTACAAAGTCGGTGATTATTTGTATGTATACTCGGTGTTAATTTGATAGCATCGAAAGAGGCTAAAATTAGTCGAATTCGGATTAAAATATTCGACCCAAAAATGTGTAACATAATATAAGCATGAAACATCCGATCGAACGCAATTTTGGAATATCCGATGGGTGAGATCCTTTGTTAAATAGGAGACACCGATTCGGTGTTGTGGTAACCTCTTTTTTTTGCGGTGTATGTATGTACATATAAGTATAATATAAATAATTTAAATTGTGAGCACTAACAATAAGTATTAACATTGGTTAATACTTAAAATATGTAATAATTTTAGCTTAAGATTTGATTACTTCTTGTTAGTTTCTTATGTAGAAAGATTCAAGAATAAAGCCATTGGCAGCATTTAAAAAAAAAAAGAAAAAAAAGAAACCAATTTGTTATTAAAACGTGTGGCTGCCCGTCCAATAATTTTGAAGTTATAATTTTTGAAAAGATTTTTAATTTTTTCGTAAAGATTTTTAACATAAGGAATGGCCAAATAATTTGTGATATTGATTGCGAAATAATGTATCTTTCAAAATTTTAAGATTTTTATTATGAATTTAGTACCGGAAAGTTTAAGAATTTTTTGGGTTAAAATTTTTATGGTGTTAATTTTGTAAGAAGTGGAAAGCCAAGAGTGAAAATTTAGATATCTGCCAGACCAAGTATCTTTGTGGTACCAATAACAGGAAATTTTGCCGCTTGGTTCACAAATCAACAGAATGTCCAAAAATGAAATTTCGTTATTTGTTTCTTTTTCTAAAGTAAATTTTATTCTGTTGTTTTTTGAATTAAAAGCTTCTAAAAATGAAACAAAAGTTGTAAGTCTAAAGAGTTTAAAACTGAAATTTCTAAATTTTGCATTTCTAAATTTTCTATGATGTGACTTATTGGAGACCCATAGGAGAGCCAAATATTTGTTTATAAATTTTGTTATCAAAAGTAAATTCCAAATTGTTTAAAACGATATCTAAAGCGGTAAGAAACTGGACTTTCGTTAATTTTGATTATTAATTTTTCTTTATATTTCTCCAATTTTGAACGTAACATCTAGAGTGATTAGTAGATTATTTTTGAAATCTTCAGAATTTTGAATAAAAAATTGATTTTTCCGACAATAAGTTTTAAAAAGTGTATGTTGGACTGTCTATGGAACTTTATTAAAGCCATATAATTTTGGGATCACTGGTGTTTAACTTGTTAATTTTTTCCGTGTGATTAAATCTATGGTGCCTGATTTCTCCCAGTCTCTTACAAAAGTATTAATTTTTGGCTGTATTAGTGTCGAGTTGTCCTTAAAAGTCTGTATGTAAGTAGGTTTGTCATTTAGTAGGTTCTACATTTTGTCACTGTAGTCCGTTCGTAAAGTTTACACTGAAGTATTTCCCTTGTATGCCCTTGTGACTAAAATATTTGGATTGTCTTTTAAAAAGTCTTTGTTTGTTTTAAGTATGAGATAATTATTTTTTCATGATGTGTTAAATTTCTTGTATTCGTATTGTTTTTGTAATTTGTTATAATATGTACTCCTATAAAATTATTCCAAATGTTTACTCGATCACTGTCATTCAAATTAAAAATTGCACTTTCAACATATGATATAATTTTGAAAAATGGTATTGCGATTCCAACTATTGGCAGAAAAAATTTATTCCCTAAACTTAAAATGAATTTCACGTGAAATTGAAGATCGATATTGGTAACATTGACTAACCATTTTTCACAATTTAAAATTAAACCGTTTGTTGTATAGTTTAAACTCTCTCTTATAATTTGATCAAATTTTGCCTTTTGTATTACCTTAAACTGATTAAAATGATAGACGTATGTTGATCCTGCTTGATGAAAAAGTATTTAGGATAACTTAGTATTAAAACCCTTTTGTTTTAACAGAAGAAAAATGAGGCGTTTTGCGCTTCAACTTAAGCGGTTCAATACAAAATTTTATTTATAAAATTTTCTCAATTAAATTATAATTGATACACAAATGTCGCAATAGATTTATTTTATTGAATATAAATTTTTATTTTTGACAACCTTTTACTTGTGCTGATGGCTTGATAATGACACAAAATTAAAATATAATTATTCAAAATATAATGCATATGTATTAGTATAAAAAAATTGTGTACTAATGTCGATTAAGTAGATCTTAATTTTAAATACACATAACAACTAAACAATTTTTTTTGTTATGTATCCTAGAAACAAATCAATGTATTTTATTGTAGAGGTCGCATCGGTTGTTTGTTACAGGTATCCAAGAAACCCACCAAATGTATTTTAATGTAGATGTCGCATCAGTTGGTAAGGTGTACAAACGATCGTTATTTTTTTTTAAATTTATTATTAAATTATATTTTGGTAATGTTAAATCCTAAACATCCTCCCCTTCGTTAAAAGTCGGAGATTTTAACAAATTGTTAACGTTGTCTTCATCATCAATCGGCAAAACACATAACTTGAAAATTGGTCGTTTGAACGTTGACTGTTTTGCTTTAATAGTGACGACCCTAACGACGCCGTCGGTTCCGGGATGCACATCAATGACTTTAGCTAATGGCCAACAACCGGGTGGATTATTTTCATCTTTGACTAATACCACATCATTGATTCGAAGATTGCGTTGTTTAAATTTGGCGGTTGTCCTTTGTTGTAACGTGTGTAAATAATCTCTTGAGTATTGCCTCCAATACGACTGAACCAATTGTTGAACATGATTCCATCGTGTCAGTCTGGAAATTGGTGTATCCGTATAATTGGTATGGGGAATCAGCGAGCTTGTCCCCATGGTTAAAAAATGTGCGGGAGTTAGGGCATCTATGTTGCACGGATCTTCGTTGTTTATCTGGCACAGTGGTCGGGAGTTCAGAATACACTCAATCTGCGCCAATACCGTAGACATTTCTTCGTATGTTAAGTGTGAATTGCCAACAGCTCTCACCAGATGTGCCTTGATTGACCGAACTGCACACTCCCAAATTCCGCCAAAATTTGGCGCCGTCGGTGGAATGAATGACCACTTTATTTGATGGTCTGTTGCATACTGGTAGATTGCATTCTTGTACTCATCTGTCTGGAATACTCTGTAAATATCAGATAATAAATATTTAGCTCCGCGAAAATTGGATCCATTATCGGATAAAATTTCATTAGGTACTCCCCTTCGTTACGTGAACCTCCTTAAAGCACCCATGAATGTTGCTGTAGTCATGTCACCGGCTACCTCAATATGAAGAGCTTTTGTGCAAAGGCAAACAAAAATGACAATATAACCCTTGATTAGTTTAGAGCCTCTTCCACGCTTGGACGCTAACATAATGGGCCCGGCGTAATCAACTCCAGCTTTGGAAAATGGTCGGGACGGAATAACTCGTTGATATGGTAAATTTCCCATCAATTGCGAAGACGTATGACTTGAATGACGGAAACAGGTAACGCATTTTCGATGTACACTTCGTGCTGCTTGACGTACCCCCAGAATCCAGTATTTCAATCGGGATAAGGATACAAGTAGCGAGGGTCCTGGGTGTAAATACTTTGCATGTAGATAATTAAGAATCATGATGGATATCTTATGACCTTTCGGAATGATCAGCGGATGCTTCGTGGCATAGGAACAACTTGCGTTTTCTAAACGGCCTCCAACTCTTAACAGGCCCTTTGGATCGATAAACGGAGATAATGTTGCTAATGGTGATTTCGATTTTACTTGCTTATCGGTTGTTAAACTATTTATTTCGGAAGCTAACTCAACTTGTTGGGCTCGTCTTATTATTGCGGTTTCGGCTTCGTTAATTTCTTCTAAAGTTAGTCTTCCGATTTTCTTAGCTTTGGTGTTTTGAAGGTTAAACTTATATCTCAGAATGATAGAAAATACTCTTACTAGCTTCGTCCATTTGGAAAGCTTTACTACCATTTCATCGATTATGCTAACATCTTTATGTGGTATCAACTGCAACCCGATTACATTGAGTCGTCGCTCTTCATTTGTCTCCTTAACTTCCATCAAACTAGGCCAGGGTATATCAGCCGTAAATAACCATTTTGGCCCCTTCCACCAAAGCTCATTCGACAGTAATTTACTTGGCTTAACACCTCTTGTAGCTAGATCTGAAGGGTTGTCTCCACTGCTCACATGCCTCCAGACTGCATTCGGCATTAATTTGTGTATTTCCGCTGCGCGGTTTGCAACGTAGACCTTCCACTTCTTTGGAGGACCCGACTTTAGCCACGATAAAACCACTGTTGAGTCAGTCCAAAGGTATATAGGGATTGTTGTGAAGTTGAACGACTGACAAACGTTGGTTACAAGCTTTGCTAGCAAATGTGCTCCACACAGCTCTAATCGAGGAATACTTACGGATTGGATTGGTGCTACTTTAGTCTTGCTGGTTACTAAATTTGTTGTAATTGTGTTATTGGACGTTATTCGAAAATATACACAAGCGGCGTAGGCAACCTCGCTTGCGTCGCTGAACCCATGTACTTCAATATAGTTTGAATTTGGCCCAATGCATCTTGGAATTTGAGTTTGCTTAATTTCTTCAAATTGTGACTTAATATCCCTCCATCGATTTTGCAGTTCCTCTGGTAATTCCTCGTCCCAAGATACCTTAGCCAGCCATAAATGTTGCATTAGCAACTTTGTCTTTATTACAAACGGTGATAACCAACCCAATGGGTCGAATATTCGGGAAATGATTGACAGAATATTTCTTTTGGTATAGCACTTTTCCGTTGGAACGTTGACATTAAAATGAAAAAGATCGTTGGCAGGATCCCATAATAGTCCTAATATATGAGTAATATTTGAATCTTCGGAAAATGAAATGGATTGAGTATGGTCTCCCAACTGTTGGTAATTCGATTTCCATTTTCTTAATGGGAATCCATATTTACTTAATACGAATAATAAATCGGTTTTTAGTTGTGCGGCTTAATTTTCGTCGTTGGCACCAGCAAGAAGGTCATCAACGTAGAAATTGTGTTTGATTGTCTTGGCAACCTTAGGAAATTCTAGCTCATTTTCTTCAGCCACCAATAACAATGCTCTCGTAGATAAAAACGATGCTGCTGACGTGCCATACGTAACGGTGTTGAGCTCATAATGATTAATTGGTTGGTCTTTAGATGTTCTCCACAGAATGCGCTGGTATTTGGTTTGGCTAGGCTCCATCAGGATCTGTCTGTACATCTTTTCGATGTCGGCAGATAATGCTATGGGAAATCTTCTAAAACGTAGGAGAACTGTCCACAATGTGGGTTGAACAGTAGGACCGATTAATAATTTTTCATTGAGAGATAAACCGCTCGAGGAACGACATGACCCGTCAAAGACCTTAATTTTGTCGTTTCGCTGCTTTGCTTCCAAATGCCGTGATGTGGTAAATAACATATTTCCTCTTGTGGTGTGTTTAGGTCACGATCAGTACAGGGATTTTGGTCGCAAAATGAGGATTGAGGATTGAGAATTTTGTATATGTACACGGTGTATAATATACATTTTGCTATTGTGTGCCGTCAAATATTTGTATTGTATTAGTGTATTTTCTCATGCGTTTCTCATGGGGTAAGTATCAAAAACAAGCCAAGCGGGTGAATCGGTTCAAATTTTTGGTGCTTACGCTCGCCTTGAGTTATTTTTCCCTTTCTTCTTACTAGTGGAATTCATTCGTTAATAAAAAACCAAAACAAATTACATAAACGTAACCAAAACAATTTCTCGCAAATAAAAAAAACAAAAAGCAACATAAATGAATGATTTTTAATTTATGTATTCTTCGTCGGCTCCATTCGTAATATTTTTAATTTTTAAATTTTAAACAAAGGAACCAAAACAGAAAGTAAGAAAATAAAATGATTTTGTTTATTTTTTTAGTATTGTGTTGCCTTGCAGCTCGTGAGGGTTGTTCCTTTACGATGTTATGTCGAAGTGTGCGGACATTTTATTCTAAGCAAAAAAAAATTGTATATAAAAAAAGGTTACGCAAGTTAAAAAGGAAAGTAAAGTAATAAAATAAACCATCTTGCTTTTTTATTTGCTGTGTATATGCTAGAATAAAATTTCTCCAACCTCGGACATAACATCGCATAGGAGCAACCGACCATCATGAGTTGCAACACAATACTAAACAAAATAAACAAAATCGTTTTGTTTTCTAGTTTTTTTGTTTTTTTTTGGTTAATATTTTTTATTTTGAATCTCTCTCGCTTCGTAATATTTTTAATTTTTTTTTTCTTCGGAATTTGTTGTTCTGTCTCAGTCTCTCTTAATACATCCTCTCAATCGTTCTCTTCTGAGCTAATTCCTCTTATTTGTATCATGTCATCATCTCTTTTATTTGCATCATATTAAACGAAAAACTGAAAGAAAAAATGCACATTCACCACCAATACAATTTACCAATACTATTGCCTTCCGGTAATCCTCAAATCAATCCTCATTTTGCGACCAAAATCGCTGTCCTGATAATTTGGCCATATGCCCCAGCGATTCGTACTCTTGAAGAAATTCGTGATACATTCGCTCAAAAACCGGATTCGATGCCATTTTACGCTCCATGGCAAGTAGTCTACATTTTGCTGCGAAAAAGGTATCGCCTAGCAATGGAACATTGGCTCGAAATGGAAGTTGCACGATGAACCTTCCTGATTTATCGCGTTTCGTCGTTTTCTTAAAATGCTCCTCACATATAAGTTCATCTTTGGTCAAAGCATTCTCTGGGATAATTTCTTCCTGCTCCCAAAACCTTTTGAGAGTGACATCTAAGTTTGATTCTTCCGCTATGGTTAAATGAACACAACGTAAATTTTCGACATCATCATCTTGGCGTTGTGATTGGCCGCAGACAACCCACCCAAAAATAGTCTCTTGTGCTATTAGTGAGTCTAACGAGAACGTTAATTGACCTTGCCTCATAATATTAAAAAATTGGTCAGCGCCGATGAGAATGTCAATGGTTTTCTTATTAAAATATTCCGCATCAGCCAGCTGTACATGCTTAATTTTCTCATCGTTTTGTATTTGAGGTCGGCCATATTGGGATGTAGCAGTTATGTAACTAACGACGAATGCATTTAATCGTAGCTCAAATGACTTATTATATTTTGATATGATTTCAATTGTAGTTTTTCCTTGTACTCTCGTATTAGATGTGGCAAGTCCGCTAACAATAATATTGGTTTTTTGACGCGTTAGCTGTAAGTTTTTCATGCATGAATCGGATATAAACGATATCTGCGAACCTGAGTCCAATAATATATTACACTCATGTATACGCCCAAATCGATCACGCGCATTGACTACGGCTGTCGGTAATATCGCATAACCCGTGCATGCTAAATTAGAAACGGTGCTACTTAAACTTAAATTGGAGATTTGCCCGGTCTGGTCTAACTTGATGCCAGCGTTTGAATGTGGTACACTTGTTACATTTGATGCGGTAACCTTGTTACTTGAATTTTCAGCTTCAGACTTAGCTTCTTCGACTACAACGGCTGAAAGTGAGGTGCTGCTTGCATTGGATGTGACTCCATCGTGTAGTGTGCTGTGGTGTCTGCGACCAATGTGGTCATACACGATCGTCTTGATTGACATCGATTGACGCGGTGTGAGGTAGACAAACAATTGAAGCATGCGTTAAGCTTTAGTACTTTGTCTCGTTTGTTCATTGGCTCAAGCTTCAGAAATCGATCACATTCGAATAGTCTGTGCGGCTGTTCGCATAATGGACAAGGTTTTATTTGACTGTTGCAATATTTCTGATCACGTGAAACAATATTGTGTGATCTGACTGTCGGTAACTTATTTTGATTTAATTTGAAGGGTTCAAATGGTTCCAAACCATCACATCGATTTTCAATAAACTTAAGGAAATCTTCGAAAGATGAGTAATCTTTGTCAGCAGTAGAAAGAGCCCAAGCTTGTTGCGTATCCGGATCAGTTTTTGACAACAATATGTGTAATAACCAAATATCACGAGATTCGGCTTCTTTCCCCAATGCCATCAGACCACGAATGACTTGATCCGCTGTGTTGTGGAGGTTTCGTAATTTCTTGGCAGATTTTTCTTTCACCACTGGAATTTCAAAGAATGTCTTTACAAAATTACTTACCGCAATCCGCTTTTTGTCATACATATCTCTGACAAATTTTTGACCATGCAGTTTGGTAGTTCGCCTCCGAGATTGCAAAATGCCTAATTAGTTCGGCCGGCTCGCCCTTGAGACAACTTCTGAGGTATTGAAATTTCTCAGCATCCGACAGATATGTTTTATTAGATACTGATGCGGTAAATAGATCTTTAAAACTTTGAAATTCCTTATAGTCGCCATCAAATGTTGGTACGTTTAATCGGGGTAACCTTGCGGTGAAGTGCGGTTCTTCAGAAGATTGATTCAAAACACTTTGATTTAGTGAGGACGCTAGTGTACTGGTAAACTTAGCCAAAAAATCGTGTTGCTGTTCAGCTGTGCGCGCCATGATCTGATTGAATTGATCCAAAATTGTTCCACCGGCATTCAAAATGCTTGACAACGCCTCCTTCAACTTGACCTTACGAGAATATATTTGGCTTCTATGTCGACGATTTCCGATGCACCTTCCATTGCACTTAACTTTGAATCAGCTTCCTTGAATTCCAGAAACGCACGCTCTAACAGGTCTAATCTAGAGGATATCTCGTTCGCTTTAGTTTCCGAATTTATACCTTCCGTGAAGGCTGTAACTAGGGTTATTATCCCCTTGGCTTGGCCACGTCTCGCAGTCCACTCTTTCACTTTTTCGGACATTTAAATAAACTTAATGTAATATAATTGTCACGAATTAAATGTTATTAAATAATTAGTTACTTATTGATTTGTAAACTAATAAACTTGTCCACTTATTAATTATTCACTGTAGCGCTTAAACACGTGTTTTTTTTTTTATTCACTTAATAACTGTTTACTGTGTTGCCTTAAATCACGCGATTATTCCGACACTTAATTACTGTTACCGACACACTTACATAAACAGTATACGCGTTTTTGTATTTATATAAAACCGGTTCGGTATGATACGAGATAAAATAACTGAACTTACGTACACCGATCCGGCTCGAAGGACCATATATTAAAACCCTTTTGTTTTAACAGAAGAAAAATGAGGCGTTTTGCGCTCCAACTTAAGCGGTTCAATACAAAATTTTATTTATAAAATTTTCTCAATTAAATTATAACTGATACACAAATGTCGCAATAGATTTATTTTTATTGAATATAAATTTTTATTTTTGACAACCTTTTACTTGTGCTGATGGCTTGATAATGACACAAAATTAAAATATAAATATTCAAAATATAATGGAGATGCAAAATATTATGCATATGTATTAGTATAAAAAAAATTGTGTACTAATGTCGATTAAGTAGATCTTAATTTTAAATACACATAACAACTAAACAATTTTTTTTGTTATGTATCCTAGAAACAAATCAATGTATTTTATTGTAGAGGTCGCATCGGTTGGTTGTTACAGGTATCCAAGAAACCCACCAAATGTATTTTAATGTAGATGTCGCATCAGTTGGTAAGGTGTACAAACGATCGTTATTTTTTTAAATTTATTATTAAATTATATTTTGGTAATGTTAAATCCTAAACACTTAGGTAGCACCTACAAATCTTTTAGAGTTTTAGACATTAGACATTTTTCTGGAGAATAATCTGAAGCTGCAACTATTTAAATGGTGACGCGTTTTTCCCACGAAAAAAAAGTAACTATTTTGTAATTTTATTCGGAAATGCACCCCAAATTTTTCAGAGTTACGGCGGAGTAAGAATTTAAATAAATTGCTAAAGTAATCTACCTAATAGCTTTACTATTCGTTATTAACCAATTAGGTATAATGGACATAAAAATAAATAATTATTAACAATTTGAAATAACACTATATTTTATAAGAACATTAATTAAAAATACAACTTTTATTTAATAAAATTATTAGCGTTAAGTTTAGAATTTACTTAATTATGAAATCTGTTTCTGAAAATCTCCAAAGTCTAAAAATTACCCAATTTTAATTAAGAAATCAAATTATTTCAAAAATTTTGGTAGTTGCCACATCTTCTTATAGTCTAGGTCTAGAAAGTTGTACGAACTCAAAATTTACCCCAAATAAATAAACATACAAAACAATAACAACTAAAAAAAAGGTCATAAATGTTTCGCGTAGATATTAAATCCAGTCAGATTAATTATTCCACTTTACATTACCAGTAGTATATCGCAATCCATATAACATTACGTGCATGTGCTCGAGTTACAAATAACAAAAAACGATTAAAACGTTTTTGCCCAAAACAACAAATTAAAAAAAAAAAAATACCACCACAAAAACGTTTTTGGATGCACATAGTTCGTATTTATGACCAACCAGACACCAAACACCATACTACCCCAACCACATAAGGATGAGTTTTTTTTTATTCGTAAAAGCACAAAATTATTTTTATTAATTTATATTGCAGCTCATGTCTCATTCATGCAATTAAAAACATTTTAAAGTAAAAACTTGAGAGAGAGCTAAATACCCCAATTTTCCACAGACTATACTTTATACTGTATGATGATGATACCAGAAAAACATTTTTTTTTTTTTGTTCTTTCGCTTAAAATCTGGGTTTTACTGGTTGAATAATAATGTTGCTACTTCAGCATTTTAATTTGTTATCGTATTTCGAAACGAAGAGGGAAGGGGGACAAATTATTTAATAAAGAAAATTCTCTGTAGTATTTATGTGTCTTTTTTTTTTTTTTTCTGAATATCTCTAAATGCGGAACAGAACAGACAGATATGACAGCGGGAAATAATTATTTTTAACCTAAATTCTAATTATATGTTTAGCATTAGCTCTATGCCACACAAAAGTGTATTCAACCGTAAACATACATTACTACTCCACACAAACAAAATAAAAATTACCTGAAAATTTAATTTTTGCATTCTACGAGGCTAAATTTAATTTAACTTCTAATTTGTTTCATAATATGGTGGTACGTGGAGCACTGTAGCTACCACACACATATTGTGTAAAAGTTATATGTTGAATACATACCATAAAAATATATAAATTTATTTAATTTAATTATACATGAAAATTAATTATATTGTAGTTTTTGTTTCGAATATTATATTAAATTACATAATTTTATTGCTTTTTGTTTTTTTTTTCGGTTACCAAAGTGTATTTATTGTTATGTCGAACACAAATAACATTTGTAACAGGTATGTGTAATATGCTTTTAATATTTTATAGAGATAGAATTATTCATGTAGTAATGTTTCTCGATACTCAAAATCTAATTGCATAATTTTAATATTGTATTTCGCTACTTAGTATCAAAGAGGACGTAATATAATACACCTTATTTATGTTATCATACCAATAAAATTAGAAAAGTGTGTAAATATTTGCCTTTTTAATTTATCTCGTATTATTATAATATAGATAAAGGATTAGTTAATCTAACCTTCCTCTTTAATTGAATGCATCAGAGATACTTAATTGAAAAGTGACATCACATGTTCCTCTTTTTACATGGTAGATACGTTCCCCGAATAAGCGTGTAAAACGAAACAGGAAATTCATATAAAAAATATAAAGGGCTGAAACCTCGTGAGGTGATCAGAAAGAACTTCAGTCTTCAAAATTAATTCAACTCAACCTCCAAAAACAATATTTGTGCAAAGCTAAATTTTTTAAAATATGGCCAATCTAACCACTCTGGCTTGATTACCGACTTTCTCTAAGCTATTCGAAAAAAAAGCTCCTGCAAAAACTTAAACCAATTCTGTGCGAGAAAAAAATTATTCCTGATCATCAATTCAAATTTAGAGAAGAACACGGAACAAAAAAGTACTGATTTAATGCGTTTTTAGACATTGCGCAAGCTTTCGATAAAATTTGGCATAAAGGACACAAAGTTAGAAGACAATTACCAAAAAATGTTTCTAACATCAATAAAAATTATCTACTTGATCGAAAGTTTTTGGTGAAATATAATAGCACATCCACCAATTTTTACAAAATGCTATCTGGGGTTCCACAATTCAATGTGCTAGGGCCACTATTATATTTGATCTACACCGCAGATCTACTAACATCAAAATACGTAAAAATTTTAACATTTGATGATACAGCAATCGTGTCTACGCATCAAAATCCCACGATAGCATCAACAAATCTACAAGATCATTTAGAAGAAATAGAAAAATGGTTATATCTAAATGGAGAATTAAGGCGATTCTAACACCACACCAAAACGTTAAATATCTCAGCCTACATTTAGATAGAAGGCTTACATGGAAAAAGTATATCGAAGCTAAACGTCAACAAATCAAGTTAAGGTGTGTTAAAATGAACTGGTTAATAGGGAAACATTGCCTAGTATAAGGTTTTACTATTTAATGAATAATGGTAAACGCACCTTGGTATATATACGTAACACAAACATACATCGGAACTTACACATCGAAACAGTAGCAGACCCAATCAAGCAGTACTGTAAAAAGTACCTTGAATTTAGAACAACATCCCAACATTCCCAACGCTTTAGCCAGTGAAATGTTTGCGTCTTAAAAAAATTGATCCTTTAGTTTAGATCCAGCTATCTAATTTAAAGTAATTACTAAGTGCAAGGTAAATAGGTAATATTAAGTACTACCATAAGTTAAGTCTTAATCAAGAGTTTTTATTAGTTTGTAAGATTTGATTACATCTTGTGAGTTTCCTATATATGAAAGATTCAAGAATACAGCCTTAGGCAATTAAAAAAACAAATTTTTTCATTCCATATAGTCCATAACTTCTGGTACAAAACAATTATGGAACCAATATTGAAATAAGGTACACGTCATACACGATTTTTTGTTAGCCCCCCAAATGAACTGGTAGATTGGCCTTGTTGACTCCTTTTATCGCAAGCGGCGTTTGTGCTCTGTTAATAAGAAGCGGTTTTAACATAAGATTCCTCAACACGTTACTACAGAAAGGTAAAGTTACACGATTCTTCGAAGATTTATATCCAATGGCGAACATTTCAGATTTCATTAAGTCCTTTTAGGCATTTTCTTCCAGAATAGACCTGTCTCATTCGTATTAAATACCTGATCTGGAACGTAACTCTTTTCTTGAATTATTCTTGCTAATTTAGGTGGATATTTTTTAGCTAATTTTTCATTACCCGAAGCAATTTCACCTTTAAACTGGAGGACTTCACCTTTAATGTAAGTTTTGCCGCTTCTTTAACTTTTCAAACCATCCTTTGCTGGCTGTAAATTCCGTTGACAGGGTCGCTTACTTTTGCTCTAACTAGCTAGAAATCTGAAGAGCTTTGTGTTTTATGGAATTGGTATCTACAGGCATCCTATTTTTACTGTTATCCTTGACCCAAATTATTAAAGTCTTCTTCACAATTTCTATGATATTTTGTCTCTTGTGAGAGGAAAACTTTGTACTGACCGCTGTACCACTTGCCACACTTTTCCTCACTTTTAACACTTCTCACTTTTTTTTTTAATTTTCCTATTTGTTGCTTTATTGATTCCATAGTGTTTTGCTACAGATGTTGAGCCTTGTCCGGATTTCAATTAATCCAAAATTTCAAGTGTTGTTTCCAACGAAATTACATGTCGCTGCGTGCTGGATTCTTCTTGTTTCTAATCGTTTGACGTTTCAGTTTATGATCGCTAATGAAAGAGTGCGTTTGTACATAGTAAAACCAGTGCTGGAAACCGGGAAATACCAATACCGGTATTTTCCCGTACCACTCTGTTTCCGTGTACCAAATACCATAACTAGTACCAATTTTTGAATATGTCAAAATACCATTACCATTCGGATAAATACCATACATTTTTGGTACATTGCATTAAAAAAAAAACATTCCAAGTGCTTCAATTATTCCCCCTATTATTTAGCTTAACAACTAATTTATGAATAGTTTCAGTCAACTTCACTCTTAATCAGTTGTCCTTTCCTGTCAAATCGCCAATAATTTTTTGTTTATTCGTATTTCGTAGTTTAATTCAAAATGAAAGAATACAAAAAGTGCAAAATTATTTAAATTATATTCAAAACGTGAAATGAAATTAAAAGACAGAAAACTTAAAAAAATATATTAAAATCGGGGTCGTAACAATATCGCGCATTTCAAAATCCCGCTTTATCAAAATCCCGCTCAAGAAAAAAATCCCGCTTTTTAAAATCCCGCTTTGCAAAAGTAAAAATCCCGGTTTTGATTTTGATTTTACTTTGGGGAAGGTAGGTTTGCCCGCTTTTCAAAATCCCGCCTTCAAAATCCCGAAATCAAAATCCCAATTTTAAAAATCCTGCTTTTTAAAATCCCGCTTTTCAAAATCCCGCTTTTCAAAATCTTGGTTTTGAAATTTGAAAGACGTATTTTTTGGGTTGGCTACCTTATCTAAAAAAAATAATACCGAAAAAGAAAATCCCGAAAAAAAATCCAGAAAAAAAAAATTCAGAAACAAAAAAATTCAGAAAAATAAAAATCCAGAAAAATAAAATCCAGAAACATAATTATCAAAGTGCGGACCAAATTATAATTAAAATTTATAAAATATCTATCAAATTTGAGGTTTTACGTAAAGTTCTTAATATTGATGATAATGGAAATTGCTTCGTCAACCTTTCAGACACAGATCAAAGGAATCGTATCGCTCATAACGCTTCTACTGATAGTTCTACCACAAATGTTTCAAGTTATTTTGTGTTTAGCTTAATTCGTTGAGTTAGTATGGTATCGACGGATGTATTCGAGCAACTTATGGATTTAATGCTTCGTCAACCTTGCAGACACAGATCAAAGGAATTGTATCGCTCGTATCGCTTCTACTGATAGATGTACCACAAATGTTTTAAGTGAGGACATAAAACTAAAAATTCCAATAAAATTGATTTTTTTTAATTGATTTTAAACAACATATTTTTTCTGGATTGCTTTTCCGGTAATTTCTAGATTTTTTTTTTCGGGATTTTATTTTTCTGGATTTTTACTTTTCAACTATTCGGGATTTTAAAATTTCCGGATTTTTTTTTTTTCAGGCAAATGTAGTGATCCCGTATTTTTATTTAATTCGAGACGCGCTTTTTGGTGAAGGAAATTTTATAAAGTAAAATAAAAATCGGGATTTTCTGAAAACCGGGATTTTTATTTTTGCAGAATCAGGATTTTGAAAAGTGGGATTTTGAAAAGCGGGATTTTAAAAAGCGTGATTTTTTTCTTGAGCAGGATTTTGATAAAGCGGGATTTTGAAATGCGGGATATCGTTACGACTCCTTTTACTTTATAAAATTTTCGTTCACCAGAAAGCGCGGGGTCGTAACGATATCCCGCATTTCAAAATCCCGCTTTATCAAAATTCCGCTCAAGAAAAAAATCCCGCTTTTTAAAATCCCGCTTTTCAAAATCCCACTTTTCAAAATTCCGATTCCGCAAAAATAAAAATCCCGCTTTTCAGAAAATCCCGATTTTTATTTTTATTTTACTTTATAAAATTTTCCTTCACCAGAAAGCACGGCTCGAATTAAACAAAAATACGTCTTTCAAATTTTAAAACCAAGATTTTGAAAAGCGGTATTTTGAAAAGCGGGATTTTAAAAAGCGGGATTTTAAAAAGCGGGATTTTAAAAAGCGCGATTTTGATTTCGGGATTTTGAAGGCAGGATTTTGAAAAGCGGGCAATATTACCTTCCCCATTAAAAGCACTTAGAAGATTGTGAAAAAATTATTCAAACAGAAATCCCCAACTTAATTTTCTGATTAAAATTGAATCTATCAAATAACAAATTATTTTGGTACACTTGGTACACCATCTACTTCTCAGTCACAAAATATTGATGATAAACTAAATCACCACAACAGAAAGTTATTTTGAAAATTTGTCAAAAGTGCTCATTTAGCTTGGACACTCCTGTACTCATCATCATCAGATGCAGAGAAGACGACGACGATATTGAGTAATTGCTGAAAAAGAGAGATGAAAAGTTATTCCATTTGAAAAACTTTTTCCATATACTATAAAACGGTAGTAAACCCGCATTATATGAAATAGCCCAAGTGGTATTCGCTGTGCCAGCCACACAGTGTTCTGTTTAACGAAATTTCAGTGGTTTAAAGTTCATTTTAAGTGACAGACGAAGTTCGATGTCTCTATATGTTTTAGAAGACATCTTATTAATAAAATTAAATTTAAAAAAATCGAATTTATTGTAATACGCATAAATAAGTATGTACATTTATGTATAAAAGAACCATTCCATTTTTAAAAACCGAGTGGTTTCCAGCACTGAGTAAAACGGTTGTGTCATAAGTATTTGTCTAAAACATCGAAACATCGTAAATTGGGTACGTACCGTGTAAATCGAGGGATTAGTGCACTTTAAGTGAGTATGAAGTTTTGTTTTGTTTGCGAAAAGAAATATTGCGACCTTATCAGAATTATAAAGCTGTAACTACATTTTCTTGCGAAACTAAGTTTATTTATTTATTTTTTATTTATTTTATTATTATCACCAACAGGATAAATCCTTTTTTGATTGCAAAGTTATATACAATATTTATTCTAATTCTTAATTGGTTTTTAAATTACATAACATTAAATTGTCGACAAATCGCCATGATAGGAGCATTATATGCATAATTTATTTTAAAGGTGGACAAATAAATAAAATGCCTGCTCCGCAGAGGTTTACAGGGCACATGAATATTTATATTAGAAAGTAGTTCCGGGAAATCGATGGTAACATTTAGAACATCAGCGATGAACATAGAAGCAGCAATTTTACGGCATTTCAGTAAAGATTGTAAATTACCAAATTTACATTGGTCGCTAATTCGCTTTAGGGTGACAAATTCATTTTATTTAGCCACATTGGAATATTCGGATCAAAACGCCAATTCAGTTTATGGAGAAAATAAATAATAAATTGCTGCTGTACTCTTTCAATTCGATTAATATAACTGTTATACGCTGGATGCCAAATAATCAACGCATATTCCAAATTAGACCGAATGACAGAACAGTACAAGCTTTTAATGGAATGAGGATTACGAAAATCTTTTATAGGGACACGACGAATGAATCCAAGTAGACCGCTAGCCTTAGCCACTTTTAAATTAACATGGTCCCGGAAATTTAACTGATGATCCAAGACAACCCCTAAACCCTTAAGTGTCATTACTCGTTGAAGCTGATGATCGCCAGTATGATATGGATGAACAATAACATCCTTTTTCCTGAAGAAACTCATAGTCTTACACTTGTCCAAATTTAAGGTATAATTTATTTAAACTCGACCATTTGTAAAGCAAATCAAGATCACTCTGTATTTCTAAACACTGTTAAAGAGTTTATCTACAGTTTTTGTAATCCTCAACCAATATCATTAACAAATATATTTAATAACACAGGCCCTAGATGAGAACCCTGGGGAACACCAGAATGAACTTCAATCGTCTTAGATGTTATACCGGTAATTTGAACCACCTGCTTACGATTTCGCAGATACCATTCAATCCACTTCAAAAATAATGTATTCACTACAAATCTGTCCAATTTGGCAAGGGTGAGCCCAAAGGGAGTCAAATGCCTTCGAAAAATCCGTGAAAAAAAGCTGACTTTTGGAGTCAAATGCCCCAAATACTCGTGATGATAAACTTAACAGGTTTGTAGTGGTGGGACGTTGTCTGATAAATCCATATTGTTCGAGTGTTAATAATGATTTGACATTAAAATACAAGTAATAGTCAAATATAATGAGCTCAAATAAATTTGAAATCAAAAAGAATATTGATATGCCACGATAACTTTTAATGTCACTACGTTTTCCAGATTTAAAAATAGGAATAAAAATTGACCTCTGCCATATCGAAGGAAATGCACCACTCTTCAGGGATGCATTGAAAAATAGAGATAATGGTAGTGATAAACCTATTAAGGTGCTTAAGAACATTTGCAGGTTCCATCCAACCATCAAATCCACATCACAATTTCATTTTAGATATACCTTGGCTGACATCATTTTCCCAAATATAAGGTATTCCTTATTATGCTGATACTCAATATGAGAATCCACCGAAACATTAACATCATCATCATTGTATTTTTTGTAGACTGACTGGAAAAATCCAGCAAATAATTCACTTATTTTCTCAGCATTACAAGCAGTATCATCATTCAGCGACATCATTTAGGGATATCCAGAACATTTTCTTTTAGCATCCACAAATGATCCAATCAGCTTAGGGTTTATGATTAAATTATTTTAAAGCTGTAAAATATAAGTTCTGTAAGCGCAAGCCATTGCCGATTATCAAATTCCCGGCGCAGTTGCTGGAAAGAATAAAGATAAAACAAGTTACCAACAGTGGATTTGGCAAGTTTGTCCAAATTGTTGTCAAGTGATAATAAGTGATAAATATTTTCGCAGTGTAAGTTGTAAACCACAGCGGAGCATTGAGGTGGAACATACGCCGCATATAAATATAATATAATGATTTAACAGTCCATGACAATTTCACAGCAACATTATTATTTTACGAATTATTTCAACATTATTGACTGAGTTGTGCACGGCTATAAGAACTCCACCACCATCAGATTTATCACCTGTTAGGCTGGACCCATCACATCTGTACGTTACATAATTGCCACCTAAAAGTTCATAATTTAAAACCTTTGGATGAAACATAGCCTCACAAAAAACATATACTGAACAACAAGATGATGATAAAAATTGTGAAAAATGCGAAGATTTAGAAAGCACACCACCAACATTTTGATAGTAGATAGTATCAAAAGAATTTAATCGTGTACTTATATCATTTGAGCTGATTGAAGGACTAAAAAATGATTCGAAGATTGTTGACGATAATTTAAAAATTCTTTAATCAATACACCTGGGGGCCAAAATGATGAACCTAATAACTTTTAAGTTCATTCCAGTAGCATATCATCATCTTTAACGTTCTTGCAAAGACGAGAGACAAAAACCCATTTTAGCGGTTCAACAGCATGCAAAGTTGAATTAAGTCAACCACTACCAATAATTATTGAATGTGAAAGCCCCCTATAAATAAAAGCCGTAAGCGTCAGACCGATTTTAAAGAAGCTTAATTTAAGGGGGATACAATCTACGATTTCCCATAAGACGCTATGTAAAATTGAACAATTTTGATTCAAATATTATGAATGAAAAATACTCGCAACTAAAATATTTTTAGATTTTTATTTTAATCAAACCTTAACATATGTATTTTAGAACCAATAACTTCTACAGATGACCACCCCTCGAAAACAAGCACCTCTTGAAAAGATCATTTTATTGTAATTCTCTATAATAAAATCGCCCCTCTTAAAAGACTACCTCCCCGACCTGAAATTTGAAAGCAGCAAAAAATTTGCCGATACTAAACGAAAGAGCCATTTCATTTGCGGAAACTTAAAAAAAAAAAAAAGATAATTTTGTAGTTAGTAACGGTTGGCTCAATAAATTTTACGCCAGCAACAATATTGTGTTTAGTGTCAATGTAATGTCTAATTTATGAACTCGGCAGCCATCATCCCCTGGCTAGAGGTTATCTTCAGGGGATGTTTGAAACTAGTCTATATTCCTAGGAATTGGACAGAGGTCAAAGTAGTCTTTATCCCGAAATCGGGAAAGAGCTCACATGCTCGTCCAAAGGACTTGATGCCTATAACTCTATCATCCTTTCTGCTGAAAGCCCTGGAAAGGTTGATAGATGTGTTTATTCGATCAAGAATTGAACCCAGGCATTGGGCAATGTCGCAGCATGCGTACTGTAAGGGAAAGTCGGTGGACACAGCTCTGCACGATCTAGTACGCACAATTGAGAAATCAATTTACTTGCAAGAGTTTTGCATGGTAGCATTTCTCGATATTGAGGGTGCTTTTAATAATGTAAAAACGGAGGCGATCATGGAAGGATTGTCTTTTTTGAAGGTGGACTGCTCTATAAGTAGGTTAATAAATCAGATTCTGGTAAGCAGGACTATTACCTCGGAGCTGGGAGAGTCCAAGATTAGAAGACGGGTGGTTAGAGGAACCCCACAAGGAGGTGTAATGGCCCCCATTCTCTGGAGTGCAGTGATTAATGGATTGCTGCTGGAACTAGAGAGAGAGGGGATAGGGGTTGTAGCATATGCTGATGATGTAGCGATAGCTGTCTCAGGCAAATATCTAGATACGATTAGGGATGTTGTGCAGAATGCACTCCTGATTGTTACGAAATGGGCCAGCAAGTGTGGCTTGGGGATTAACCCTTCCAAAACAGAGCTGGTACTATTTACTAGGAAATATAAAATTCCGGTGGTCACCCCTCCTATCATAAACGGCAGCGGACTAGTTTTTGCTGACCGAGCGAGATTTCTGGGCATAATCTTTGATAGTAGGCTCAGCTGGAAGCCTAACACTTTGGAAAGGGTGAATAAGGCTATTGTAGCCTTATACTCATGTAGAAACGCTATAGGTAAGAGATGGGGCTTGAAACCGGAGCTGGTATACTGGCTCTATACCGCCGTGGTAAGACCTGTGCTAATGTACGGGGTGGGCGTTTGGTGGCCAGCTCTAGATAAGGTAACATATAGAGGTATGATGGAGAAGGTGCAAAGAGCGGCCTGTATGCTTATAAGTGGGGCGCTTAGGACAACACCTACACGCGCTTTAGAGGTTATGTTCCACCTTTTTCCAATCGACCTTTATGGTAAACAGATGGCAGCCAACGTGGCTACGAGACTCTTGGCTGTCTCTCAGTAGAAGTGTCTTCAGGTGGGACACTCGACGATAGGTAGATTCGCTGGCGAAGAACTGGCGAATCTGGATTATATTACACCAACGTTGTGCTTCGATAAGAATTTCCGTACCATCTTTCCCTCAAGGGAATCCTGGAGAAACGGATCAATCTTGCAAAACGAGGCAGTGCAATTTTTCACGGACGGCTCGAGGCTAGACGATCAGGTAGGAGCCGGAGTCTTCTGTGATAAACTTAATGTTAATATTTCTGTTCGTCTCCCTGACTACTGCAGCGTGTACCAGGCTGAAGTGGTGGCGATCGGGCAAGTCATGACATGGTTGAAGCATAATGTGGTATCCGGGAGGGATATCGCAATTTATGTGGACAGTCAGGCAGCGATCAAGTCACTTCGGGCAGTTTGTCTGAAGTCGCGGGTGGCGCTGGATTGCCGATCATCTCTTAACGTGATGAGCGAGTATTTCAGCATCCAGATAATCTGGGTCCCGGGTCACTCGGACGTCACGGGGAACTGCAGGGCGAACGAACTAGCTAGGTACGGTACGACTCTCCAGATGCAGCCGGAAATGGTAGGTCTGGGGAGGCCTATGGCAGTGCTAAAATGGGCGCTCAGTAAAAAGGCAATCGCCTTGACAAATGAGAGGTGGATCAACACTCTCACGTGCAGGGTAGCAAAGCAGGTTTGGCCAAAACTGGACTTGCGGCGCTCCAAGGTACTAATATCCCTGGGAAGATAAGAAATAGGATGGGTCGTAGGGATAATGAGAGGTCACTGCCTTTTTGGGGAGCATGCGAGAAGGCTGGGGATACAGACGAATGACTTTTGTAGAAGTTGCATGGACGAAGAGGAGGAGGAGACTTTGGAACATTTCCTATGCTCATGTCCGGCGCTATCATACAGAAGGCATAAGTATTTGGGTGTGTACGGTATGGACAGCCTTTCGGAACTCGCGGACTGTGGAGTGCGAGATTTATTACGCTATATAAATAGCTCTGTTTGGTTTCAACGGGAGTAATGGGGAGATGGGATCCTGTGGTATCACAACGGGTCATTGCTGGCCTAAGTGTGCGATAGCAGCCACTTCAACCTAACCTAACCTAACCTAATTAGTTGTTAAATTATCTGTCTATTCTGTCCATATTTTATTCCCTGTGAGTTAATAATGAATTATGCCTTAATGTTTGAATCGTTAAATGATAACGAGATTGAGGTTGAATATTTAATTCGGGGTATCGCTCCAGATCAAGCTGGAGCTGAAAACAAATTATTAGCTGCGATCCAAAGAGAAATTGATACACCCCAACTAAATCTAAAAAAATCACATGTCACTGAAGAACCAGAGGCCGAATTAAATCAAATTCACCAACAATTGTCCTCTATTGACGAGCAAATAGAAGCGTTAGGTAATAATGCGACTTTTAAAGATAAACAGAAAATAGGAATAAAAGCGTACACTGGAAAGAACGGGCTGAGCGATTGGCAAATACTTTCCCAGAGTTACTTTCTGTTTCTTTTACAGTCAATACATTAAAGCGGATATCAAGACATATAGGTCGAGACTTGCGGAAAAGTGAACTGGAATTGTTGGTAAATAATGATACGAGGTTACCTGGAGCGTCTGGTGAGAGCTCTAATTTGAAAGCGAATGAAGCATCACACGTTCGAGGAGGTCAAAGCAGGGGTACAGTTCCAAAGAAAAATAAACCACACGAAACTGATGTTGAAAGTGAATTTTGAAAAAAAATAGATGGGATCTCAACGGATTTTATGGCGAAACTTAAAACCACTCCTCGGTTAAGTAAGGGAAATAAAAACCATCAAAGAACCAATCGCAGACAATCAGCTTTTGATTCTTCTGAAGAGAGTGAACAAGAAACTACCTATTCTACCGATTCCGTGTCTTCAACTAGATCCCAAAAATACAGAGGATATTCAAGGCAGTGGGCTCGCAAAATTTGAGACCCGTCAAAGTGGAAGGTGATGTTTTCCGGAAGAACCGATAAGAAAGCTGATGATGATAATGTTCAAGATTTCCTTATGAAGTTAGAAGAACATTCAAAGCAAGACAGAATCCCACGACAAGAGTTGGTCTTTCTAATGCGCAACTACGTGAGAGACAAAGCGGAGAAATTTTATTATATATTCATCAGAAAAAACCAGGATGCAAGTTGGAAGGAGTTGAAAGGAGCATTTCTAGATAGATTTAGCAATCTTGAAAATGAACGAGCAATGCGGAGGTATATTAGACACAGAACGCAAGGTCCGAAAGAAGCGTTTAATGATTTTGTATTGTACATTGAAAGCGTAAATGGACGACTTCAAAAACCATTACCAGATGAGGAACTGTTGGAGGCACTAGTAGAAAACATGAATGCAGCTTTGCGAAGTGTTACATGCAATACGCAGTTCAAATCTATAGAAAGTCTTCGAAAAATGTGTGACAACTACGAAAAGCTGTGGTCGACGTCTGGATTTGATCCTCGGCGATTTGTTGAGTCTCGCTCAAAACGCACAAGTAATCCAGAAAGTCAGTGCATTCCATCCACAAATGTTCATCGTATGCTGGAAGTGCAAGGAACTAGGTCACATGTCTTCAAAATGTCCACTAGAAATAACGCATCAGTTCTGCGGAGGTTGTGGATTAGCAGGTTATTTGTCAGAAGATTGCGTACGATGCCAAAACAAACGTTCGGGAAATGCGCGAATGAACGCGGCAGAAGTGGGGGATTCGCGTTCAGTAAGATTTCAACTCCCCAAAACGATGTCAGTACCATCTCAAGGAAATCCAGCACATATAAATGTGTCACGGCCAGAGAAATAAACACCAAATTGTCACAGCTGAGCCCTGCTCGCAGTAGAAGTGAGCGAATTAAACACTATTGGAAGGAAAGAAAATTATATAGTAAAAACTGCACTATCTCAACTATAAATAATTACATGAATTTCGATCCATGATCGCACGCAAAAATAAATATTAATGGATACCAATGTTTAGGACTTCTGGACAGTGGGGCAAGCGTCAGCATTTTGGGTAAGGGATCAGACAACCTCATCAAAACTTTTGGAACGGAAATCAAAAAACTGGACACACATATTCAAACTGCAGATGGCTCGATAAACAATGTTTTGGGATACGTAAACCTTCCTGTCACGTACATGAATAAAACCAAGGTTATAAAATTTTGTGTAGTGCCATCACTTCAAGCAGAAATTTACCTTGGTGTTGATTTTTGGAGAGAATTTGACGTTGCTCCTCATTTAATTTCTGAAATAATAGAATGCCCGTTGGAAAATACTAAGAAAGAGCTAAAGGAACATGATCTTGATTACCAGCAAACTCGCTTAGATGAAATCATCAATAAATTTCCATCGTTTACTTCAAAAGGTCTGGGAAGAACACATTTGGCGGAACATATAATTGATGTTGGTAATGCCTCGCCTATTAAGCAGAGCTATTTTCCGGTATCACCAGTAAAACAACAACAAACTAACGAAGAGATCGATCGTATGTTATCACTGGGTGTGATTGAAGAGAGCTGCAGCCAGTGGAGTTCACCAGTCGTGTTGGTAAAAAAATCGAATGGAAAATCGCGCCTATGCTTGGATTCGAGAAAGATTAACCTAGTTACAAAAAAAGATGCATATCCTATACCAATAATCAATGGGCTACTTAGCAGATTAACGGATACCAAATTTATAACCAGCCTTGATCTTAAAGACGCCTTTTGGCAGATTCCGCTTGCCAAAAATTCCAGAGAGATAACAGCTTTTACAGTTCCAGGCCGTCCTCTCTATCAATTCTGTGTTATGCCGTTTGGGTTGTGCAATGCCGCCCAAACCATGTGCAGATTGATGGATCGAGTAATACCCCACCAGCTTAGAGAAAAAGTCTTTGTGTATCTTGACGATCTATTGATAGTCTCAGCTGGGTTCGACGAGCACCTGGAACTGTTAAACATGGTAGCGGAGTTGTTGTTAAAGGCGGGCTTGACGATCAATATCGAAAAAAGCCACTTTGTGTTAAAAGAAACAAAATATTTGGGATACATTATTGGTGAACTAGGACTCAGAGCAGATCCATCCAAGGTTGAAGCAATCCGCAATTTTCCAACACCGAGTTCCGTAAAGCAAACGCGTCGATTACTTGGCTTGGCGGGATGGTATCGGCGTTTTATACCAATTTTTTCAGATGTCACTGCTCCAATCACAAACCTATTGCGCAAAGGAGTGAAACTTCAATGGAATGAGGAAGCTAATGAAGCCTTTCAGTTATTAAAAGATCTACTGAGTAATGCTCCAGTTCTTCATACACCAAACTTCAAGAACCCTTTCTACATCAAGTGTGACGCCAGTACACAAGGAATTGGTGGAGTCTTATACTGCTGGATATTATAGCTGGATGATGGTGGTGGTGAGAAACCTATAGCCTTCATGTCCCAGAAATTGAACAAAGCACAGCGAAACACAGGTTACGGAACTGGAATGCTTGGCGGCAATAGTTAGTGTGAACCATTTCCGACCGTATATATTGAGGGTTATAGGTTTACCATCATCACCGATCATGCCAGTCTGAAATGGCTCATGTCACAAAGAGATTTATCGGGACGATTGGCTAGGTGGAGCCGATACCAGCAAGATTACGGATGAAGCTTATTTGAAACTTAGAATAAATATAGCTGCGGATCCTGGTAAGTATCCAAATTTAATAGTCAAAGATGAAAGGATATTCATTCGAATGGAGCCGAAAGCAAACATTCCAATTACAGACATCCCATCCTGGAAAATGTGGATTCGAATTGATTTAATTTCAGAAATTATTGAAAAGGAGCACACGGAGGAATCAAAACGACCCTTGAGCGTATACGAAGGTTTTACTATTGGCCCAAAATGGCTGTGGATGTCCACAAATTTATCACAAATTGCCAAATATGTAAGCAATCAAAAGCAACCAATATATGCTTACGACCTCCTATGGGTAAACTGACCATTTCTGATCGCCCTTGGCAAAAGATTTTCATCGATATATTGGGTCCATACCCGAGAACTGCTAGAGGTAAAACAACAATTCTAATTATACTTGATAATCTATCAAAGTTTGTCTACCTAAAAACATTAGCGAGAGCAACTGCAAGAAATATAATTGATTGTTTAGAGAATGAAATTTTTACCTTATTCAGTGTTCCAGAATTCATTCATTCCGACAACGGAGTTCAATTTGTGGGAAAAGAATTTTCAGAAATGGTAAGATTGTATGGGATATCACACATTCATAGTGCTTATTATTCTCCACAGAGCAACGCCTCGGAAAGAGTCAACCGTTCAATCGTAGCAGCCATCAGGTCTTACATTGGTGACAAACATTCAAACTGGGACACGTACTTACCAAAAATTGCCAGTTCTTTACGCAGTTCACTCCTCGAATCGACACAGTACTCGCCACATTTTCTTTTATTTGGGTACAACAAAATGCTACATGGCCAAGACTATAAAATATTGAAAGAACTCAACTTGATGAATGAATGGGTCTCAATTGGATGGAAATGCCTGATAGATTGAGCATTGTCCATGCAGAAATAAAAAGGAATCTTGCAGACGCCTATCAAAAATATTCAGCACGATATAATTCGAGAACAAGAAAGAGATCACTTGAACCTGGCCATCAAGTTTATGTGAGACAGCATCCCTTCAGTGACGGTTCAAAAAAATTCGTAGCCAAATTTGCTTTCCCCTATATTAGAGCCATTGTTAAGGAAAAAATTGGGAATTCTAATTATATTTTAGTAGATGACCAAGGAAAGTCTTTGGGAAATCACCACCTGATGGACATAAAATTGTAATACCTATAATTTGTAAGCTAATAGTCAGTTTTGCTTTGTGTTTTTTTTTCAGCTTCAAAATAGTCATTGGTATAATTATGATGACGTCTTTTTAATCTGCCCTGTAACAAATCAAAATTAGGTCCATGGTCCATCTCTAGGAGGATATTGTTGTTTCCATCATTGTATGTATGATTCCAACAATTTTTTCATGACGTAACGTTGCACGTAGTCAATAGGCAACAACAACAGAAAGAACATAAAATTAAACAAAAATAATAATAATGATAGTAACATCGGATGATGGTCAAACGGTTTGCCGCTAAGGACGTTCAAAAAGTATAAAACGCGATGGAAAAATGTGCAAGAGACAGACGGTTGAGAACAGAATATTGGTGAAATAAGTGGAAACCAAAAAATAATAAAATTCAAATAAAAAAAAAAGAAATAGTAAAATGTGTAGTAAAATTAAACAAATTGTAAAATAATTCTTAAAATTAAAAAAAAAATGTAAATAATAAAGTATTTATTTAAAGTTAAAATTATATGTTATATAAGTAATTAAAATTATAACTTATTTGGAAATTTGCGTTCATTGAATGAATTTAGTTTAAGTATTTTCCAAAATAAAAATAAGTTATTGTTGCAAAAAAAAAAAATTATTAACACTTGGTGTGTCATTGTTTCTAAATAAATAAATACATAATAACATGACTGATGTACATTGCTTAATCAAAAAGTTATTAAAAAATATAAAAATAAAAATAAAGTTTGTAATGAATGTAAAGCTAAACGAAATAAAAATAATAAGTATGTAAATAAAATTTAAGAAAACTTAGAAATTGTCGCCATTATGGTTGTGTTTTTTTTAATTTTACAAGCGTAGTGCATAAGTAATATGCATTATTCATGGTTCTGGCGAATACATACAATACATAGTTAACAATCCAAAAAAAATTAACAATTTGAAGTTATTTAGTGAAGTGTGTAAGTGATCAAAGTGGTGGTCTCATATAAAAAAATAAAAAAAAAACACGAAAAACAATAAATAAATAAAACCATGCTTGCAACGTTATATTGGGTGCCAGTATGTTAAAGAAATAAAATAAAATACAACACATACAGTGAGGGAAGTATTTATATTTCTCAAACAATTTTTTATTGGTTACCAACATTTCCGACAACCAATTTTGTTCCGGATTCTCTACAGTAAGGGAAGTAGCAGTTTCAGCTGGACATAAAATAAACGTACGATCATTAAAGAACGGGTATTCAACATAACAGGGTGACTTTTGGTGAAGATCACGTGATAGATGAAAGCAACCAACGCAATCAGCAAGGGGGTGATGTATAAGAAAAAATGCTAGTTCATTATTTTATTTCAGAAGAATATTGTAAACTACATATTTTCACTTTTTGCTTGTTTCTCAAATATTTAATTTTTTTATAATTTTTTGCTAAAGTTTCAAGCAAAGTCAGTGTGGTCTAGTAATTTTGTTTTTTGCTTATCGCCAATTCGCCAGGTTATGAAACAAAACATGCACCATTTTTCCGTTGTTGTTTGTATTAATGAATGATTTTCGTCTGTAGTTTAATAAAAAAATGGAGTAATAAGTAATTCCATTAGGGGGATGTTTGCATTGCACAATGCGGTGTAATACCGCCACTATTTTATGATTAATCATTTTTTTCTTCTTTTTGCACACTATACTCTGAATACAGAATAGTTTTTTTTTGTAAGATGGAATACTGGCGCATCGAAATCAAAGAACCTGTCCCATCACTGAAACCTATCCCAATATTTTACAGTGTGCAACGGTGTGGCAGTATGACTCAAATCCATCGGTTACAATTTCTTATCCGAAATGAGATTCTAAAATGATTTTTAGTAGAAGTTCTGGTATATGGCCAATTAGGAAGGAACTTTGCCATTTCTTATCCGATTTTGATAAAATTGACCTATTTCTAGAAAATTTATTTTATATTAATATTGATCAATTATTAATTTAAAAATTGGGTTTATCCGATTCTCGGACGACACTTTTCCCAGGAAGTATCCGATAAAGATCACAAAACCAACCATTTATATATCTTACAAACATTTTCCTTTATTTTGGGCACGTGTTATTTTGGGCTTTCATTATATGTCACGGCTTTTCTCAAATTTGGGGACCTCGTCCCCAATATCATAATTGATCACGGCAATTTAAAATTTCTACTCTCTTGCCGCCAAATCATACATTCACAACTAATTCTAAATTATTTAGAACTGACACGTGTTGAGCAGCAATCAAAGTCGTATTCGCTATTTTTCATCTTCGACCTTTAACAATTAGATCCTATTATAAATCTCTAGTATACCGTTGAAAGTCTTTAAGAATTTAATTTACTCCATTCAGAGAGTATCCATAATGTTAAAATATTTATTATTTATTATAGATTGATTTTTATTTTAATGAGCCAATATATTTATCAATTAAACAATTTTTTATTTGGTTTAGGGCTCTTTTTTTTTTTTTAAAAAGAGCCCTAAACCAAATAAAAAATTGTTTAATTTATTATTTATTATATTTACAATATTATGTGAGCAACGTGAGAATTGGCCGATATAATTCTTTACTCAGTGCTTCAGTCCGGGCGGAGCATCGCTGTGGGCCAGTCGAAAATACAAAATAATAAAACACAAACAATACAAAATCAGAATTAACGTTAATTATCATATAGCATTTCATTTTATGTATTTTCCAGCTCTCCTAAACCTGTGCCACTCTAGTGGCGTGATATTATTTTAAAGCCTCTCATAGCAATTTTCTATTAGAAGTTATATACGATTTTGAATACCAAGAGAATTAAAGCATGGTTTCCACAATGGCGAGGCGAAAAACTTAGGCAAACTAAAAAGAGGAAGGAATAAAAAAAATAACATGAGAGTGAGTGAAACAGCAACAAGTCGTTACACCGAATTTTTATTCATTTATTTTTGACGTTTTGCGATTTCATCACCTATAACTTTGTTTGTGTTTGGATTGATATACATTTGGAGACATTTCATAATTTAACTTACATTTTTTAACTTTATTAACATCCATTACTGGATTAATGCTTTCGAAATTAACGGTTCTATTTTGAAATTTATTTTATTCCGAAAATTTTCTTCAAATTGACATATGAATTCCGAAAATCAGTAGCTAATCCGAAAAAAGATATTCAATTTCATCTTTGTTTCGGATTAGACGTCCAATTTCGGAGTGCTGAATTAAAATATTAAAAACTAGACGTCTCAATTTTTCTGTCAAAATGGTATTTTATCTCTATCGTACTATTGGTGAATTTTTACTTTCTCTTTTTAGTTTGACTAATTTTTTCGCCTCGCCATCGTGGAAACCATGCTTTAGAACTCAGTATTATACCTTTAAAGGCGATTTTATTCAAATTCACAAACAATGTGTCAATCAACATGTCGTTGATATTTCAATCATTAAAATATCATAAAATGTCAATAAAACGTCACAGAAATGTCAATGTCAGAAAATCAGTGCCATAGAAACGGGAATATCTTGCTATCTTTAAAAGCTCACACGATATAATTATTTTTATTATTTTGAGGGGACAATTGTTGGAATTTGCAAGGTGTATTAACTGTAAAAAAATGTTTCTTCAGCAAGTTCGACATTAGCTCGGTAAACAGATAAACAAATTTATATTACTCCTTTTGTTAAAATTACCCCCACACAATGCTTCAATCAACTTCTAATTTTGTGAACAAGTAGATGATGAATTGTCAAAATGTATCATCAACATAAGAAAAAAATCGGCGGTTTCGTTTTTGAGAAAATCTGTTTGGCAGTTTTCTCCTCCACTGCAAACAATAAATATATAAAATAATAAAAATTATGGACAACGGGTAATTAACGTTTAGGCTGATACAGCCTAATGTATAAAGATGGCAGCATTAGACAATTTACGTTTTTTTTAAATTTGTAATTTCTAAATTTTGGTTTCACTTAAGGTAGGAAAATGCATTGGCGGGTTGCGCTGGGTATTGCTACATGCAGAACCATCTTGAAGTGAATAGAGCCGGCATGTGAAAAATGAACTTAATATAAGGGATATAGAAACACTAAAAATTCATTTATTTTCATAGTGTTTATATGAAAAAACGTGATTTCGATTGACGATAAAATATGAATTAAAAGTTAAACCCAGTTAAATAATTTTTTAAGAAATCGCTAACAAACAACTCAATGTCTTACTCATTTAAAACACAGATTCTCAAATTTCCATATTTTCCAGCAATAATCAAAAGAAAATAAGGGAAATTAAATTAAAAAACATTCTACAACAACAACAATGTGTATTAAAAAGAGAAAATTTAGTTTAATGACGACATCATATCTCCACATCTAAAACTAATGGTAAGAAAAAAGACAACACGCCTCCGCTCAACAATTAAACTAAAATAAATCAGAAAGAGCAAACAGAAAAAAACAAATCAATAAAATGAGTGCGAAGAAAACAAAAAATCAAAACAATCTAGCATGCTTTGCAAATTCAAAATAACTATAGGAACATATTTGAATTCAAATTGGAATGGAGGCAATGAAAGAGATGATTATTGTATTTTTTTATAAACGAGTTATGTTGATGACGTAGTATATTACAAAAACAACAATATTTAAAATTTCAAAAGTACCTTATTTTTCATGACGATTTTCACTTAGAAATAAACATTTTCAAGACTCAATTTTTCAATCAAATAATATTAGATGTTTCATGAACATTTTCATATAAAAACAAAACAAAAGCTCACATTTCTAATAAACTAAAACTGTAAATGAAAATAACTGTTTCCCCATATAGTTTCATAGTAAGGGAAAAATTATTTGTACCTTATTTTAAGCTTAGTAAAAAATACAGTCGATACTGGAGGCTCTTATTTATACAGTAGGCTCTGCTACATGCCATCGTTGAAGATTTTCATTACTGCGCAAAAGCATGCGATGCGTCTTATTTCTTTGAAGTTAATTCGTGACTCTTCTTGGCCAATATTTTTGAATCTGAGAGTTTTACCTTTGCAACATCTATATGTATATGAAGTTTTACAGTTATTTGATTTAAGGAGTGGATACCGGACGATGAGACTAATTGTATACGCTTTAATTTTAGAAATAATGATAATTTCATATTTGATGTTCCCGTCTTCTATTTCGAATTTTTCAGAAAATATTTTTTAGTTACCGCTCCGTTATTCTGTAATCACCTTCCGCATATTATTAGGCAGTAGATTGTTTCTAAATCGTTTTTAAAAGAAGCTAAGTTGTGGCTTTTTGAACATCAGGAAATAAATTTTCTCTTTAATGTTTTTGTTTATTTTTATATTTTTATTATAACTTGCTTAACTCGTAATTTTGTAAATTTCATTTATTTTTATTTAAGGGAGAACACCACTGTGAGATTTTCAAAAAATCGATTTTTTTTGCCTTTAAAAAATCCTTTAGACCCTCAAAAATATGATACAAATTCGTTTATAGCTAAAAAAATTTTTTTTCAGAAGGTTTTCAAACATTTTCCTGAGAGCTCTTATTGAGAAGTTACTGATACCAAAAACTTTAAGCGCATTTTTCTCGAAACCGTGTTTTGGAAATCTGCACGCAGCAGAACTCAATCAATTTTTATTCAATCGACTTGAAATTTTAACTGTAGCTTCTTAAATAGATTTAAAATCGAAGTACCTGAGTTTTTTTTGATTCATTAAAAATTAAAAAAGATATACAACTTTTTATACGAAAATTATAGTCGAAAAATGAAACTTTTTCTTCAAATTTGCCTCAATTTTTTATTTTTTCGAATTTTTTAATTTCCTCATGAATTTTGTTGTGTTTACTATATGTGGTAATGGAATTTTGTGCGTAATTTCCACCACCGTAAACCAACATTTATTATTGTTCGCACTAAATGTTCACTACGTCATCACGCAATCTATTTAACTTGTACACTGTGATATTATAGTATGAATCAGAACACTTGTTTTTATAAATTAAGATTTTATTAACAATTCTGTCATAATGTTAGGTTTACAATTTATTTTATAATAATATTTTATTTAAATTATTGTATTTAAGTTTTAAGTTTTTTTTTAACATTAATTAATTAATTTTAGAAACAACTTTATTTTACATGCACTAAGCAACAACCGTACCGATTATTTTTTTAATAATTTTAATTGACACCGTTTGTTATCCACTTGTTGTGGATGAGACTGACGTACTTCGAATGAATATATTTTTTTATTTGCTTACCGCAAATAGTACAAAATTTTGGAAACGTTTTTATTGTTGCAATAATACCAAATAATGACAATGCAGTTGATGTTGAAAATACACCGATGTTAACAAATATTAATTTAAATTATGCGGTGCATGACAAGTCACCACAACTTCGATGCTAAAACTAATATAGTATTTCATGAAAATATTTTATTTTTTGTTCCAGGAACAAATTTAAGACACTTCTACTGCGTGCAGTGGAGCGACTCGAGTCAAAATCACTTCTACTAAAGCTACTCTTGCGCCGCCATTTTGTATTTTTTTTTACATAAAAAAATGTTTTTGTTTACTTAAATATATGCCAAATATAGATTAATTTTTTTTTTTCTCTAAAACCAACCCATTCCTCAAAAAAAAATACCAAACTAAGCACTTGAAAATAGTAGGTCACAGTGGTGTTCTCCCTTAAATATTTTTTTTGTTTTTGACCCCACACCAAACTGTTTGTTATAATTTTAAACAGGTTGATCAACACTGCCGTACTTCGGCAATGATTGCCTAAAATGATTTATTTCTTGTTAATGTCCTTTTTAATGTACTATTAAAATTATACTGTAAAAATAAATTGAAATAAATAAAATTTTCATAATTGTACGTATTCCTACGTTAATAGGTCGTGTCTCGGATACTACCTCGCCTATTTTTTAATTTAAAATTCAGTAGCTTTTCGCAATATCGCAGTGATTTATCATCGAAACGACATTCCTTTGTCAAAAAGGATTTTGAATTAACATTGACTGCGGCTAATACCTTGTAAATACCTGGTTTATATGAATTGTAACAATCAATCCCATGATTATCTATCAACATTTAATTAGAGAATACTTAAAACTTAAATCTTATTTATTTTTTAAGGGAATTTCGAAATATATGTATGTTGTCTCTTAAACAAGGGATTATTACAGTAGACATTATTTAACAGATTGAGTAATCAGACTTCTATAAATTGAAAATAAATTATATCTCTGATTTTGTAGCTCCATTTTATTTATACAAAATCCACAGAAGATTTGAAAACATGAAATGAGGTCAAAATCGAATAATATAAACCTTAATTGAAATAACGTTCGGAATACAGTTTAAAACATTTATTTACAAAAAAAAAAAAAAACGGTTGTTTATCATTACTGAACAACAAAATATTTCATATACTTTAACGTTATGTGTATGGAACCAAATTGAAAATTTATCTAATTCAATGGCTCTCTATCTAGCTTTCTGATGTATCGTATCCTTGAGTTTAGTATAAAATGTATATACGTATCTTATTTTAACTTCAAGATATTTTCCAGATCCATTCTCAATATCTGTATAAGTTTGGAGTACAGCAAACTTTACAAACGGAAATACATTCAGTACACAATTGTTTTATATCGATTTTTGATTTATTGTTCTTCTCTGTAGTTGTATTCCGATGCTATTGGTTTGTGTAGTTTGTATATCGATATGCTGTATTTATTGTACATAAATAGTTATTGGTCCGTGGATGATATTTTTTCAAACCATTTTCCAAACAGAAGATAATATTTATTATTCTGTATCTTCTGTAAAGTGAAAATATTTAGAAAAAAAACTTAAATTTCAAATAAAATCTATAATTCCATAAATAATAGTTTTCTACTCTGTATATATTTATAAACATACTTATGTATTTGTTTCGAGATGACACAATATAAAAAGTAAAAATTTTAAATTTAAAAACTTGTTCAAGTTATAACGAAACGAATTTCTCTACAGCATTTTTTTTTTTCAATTGAAAACTTAATCGATTTTTCCATCTTTTATATAGGTTTGGTGTATTCGTATTGTGAAAGGTGGAAATTTTTTCTCTATTTTCAACAATAGTATCGTTGAATTATGTTTCTTCTTATTTTTTAATAACTCATCTAAAATTAATTTTGTTATTAATTTATTACATCTTAGAAAAATAATAAGTTTATAAATCTCAAGAATACTTAGGAAGTTTTTGTTTTAAAGCGGTTAGTAGGTACTTTAAAATAAAGCAAAACATTTTTAATTTTGATCAATTTTAGCATTGTGATCGTTATTTCAAAATTAGCCTCATAAAGTGCTATAAAATATTTAAATTCCTTTAGGGACGATTTTTTTTTTTCGTTTTTGTTTATTTACTCCAAGGTTGTTGTGAATGTGAATGGCATCCCCAATCTAAATATTTTACCCAAATTATTTAAACGAAATACTTAAATTCGAGTATATTTATCTTCGACTTTAGGATGCGTACATTCTCGTATATATGCAAATACGAAAAGGCATAGCACAAAAAAAAAATCATTTTTTTTTTTCGTATTATCTGTCTAAGATTTAAATATTTTCGAATCAGATTTGACCTGTCAAATGTTAATAATAATTTGAAAAGTAACTCATTTCATCTTTGAAATCGATTTTAATTTAAAAAAGAAAAAAATTAGAAGGAAATTTGAAATCACGTTCAACTTTATCTAAAAGTAATCTATATTTTTTATAAATATGTACATAGATATACGTACATACTTTTAGAAAATCGAAAAGTTAAAAAGTAATTTTTCAAAATGATTTCAAGTAGAATGATTTTTTATGAATATAAAAATTGTTAGATTTTATTTTATTTTTTTTTTTTAATTTCCTGTTTCCTTTCTTTTAAACTTAGCGACGAACTTTTATTTATTTCTGTGTTGTTTAATACCTTTTTGGCAAAGTGAGGTACAATTGCTAAATAACGGGAAATAATTTTTGTCAAATTATTCTATCAATTTTCTTAATATCGATCCAATAATCGTACTTATTTCAACTTAATAAGAAATTTTTTATTTTTAATGAATTTGTTTCATATCAAATTTTATTACTTAAAATTTCACGATACGATTTTGATCAAAATGATCATTTTTAAATGTTTAACATAAAACTAAACATAAATTTAAATACAATATTAATTGCGAGCAAAAATTTTAAAAACTTGAATCTGTATTAAATAAACAAAAATTCTTCCATATACAGGGTTAGGAAAAAGATAGGAAACACCTATAAATCTCGCGGAGGTTGATCAACACATTAATATTTGTTTTTTTTAGGTTAAGTGTTAAGTAATTTTCAACAAGGAATTTAATAGTGAGCTTGGATGTGACCTTGAACCTCATCTTCTAGGTCATTTTGAGGTCAAGGAAATTGTACTTCCGAATATGTTTTCTATGACCTACCATATTCACCTATATGCGTATACATTGTGAGGAAAAAAAATGAAAACCCCTAGAAATCTCACGGAGTTCGGTAAAAAAAAATCTTCAAGTTTAAGTCTGAGGTAGTTTTCAAGGAGGAATTTAATAGTGAGCTTGGATGTGACGCTAGACTTCATCTTCAAGGTCATTTGTAGATCAAGGCCATTCTCTTAAATGGGAACTTCCATTTTTGTGCCAGAATCGAAAGGAGTGGGAAGTTATACTCCCGAATATGTCTTTTCCATTACCTCCAAACTTCCAATGTCACCATAAGAAATATTATTTAATTATACAACTTATTATTTGCTAAGAAAATTAAAAAAAATATATAAATAACAAAACATGGTAATAAAGCTTATGTTTTGCTGTGAAAATTTAAAAGAATCAAAAATATAAATTTTGAAAATGAAGAATTTATTTATTTTTTAAATTTTCATAGTCAATCATAATATGTAAGCAATGTAACTAAAATATATTCCTTCAAGTGACCTTAAGAGGTCATGAAAAATATATATTTGGGGATACAATTTCCCTCTCTTGTCGCGTCCAATGTCAACAACAGGGGTTCCCTATAAAAAAATGACCTTTACCTCAAAATGACCTTGAAGATGTTGTTATTAGTATCTGTCTTAAAATTCAAGCTCCTCTTGCTGGAGATAATTCTTAAACTTTCTAAAATTATGTCCGGGAAGTACTTATTTATTTTCTTACAAAACTATTTAGCAGAACAATTCGCAAAAACTTCACGTTGCGGTTGGACAACGAGAAAATTTTACTAATACCCGAGCATCAAAAATACCTCGATTATTTTTGCGGATCGTCAGGGGCTTGCAATTTCATTTGAACCATATCGTTCCCAACCAAACTCAGTTTAAGGCATAATTCTGTTGATCTGAGCCTAGAGATTTGGCCAATTGGCCACATATATCATGAAATAATTAGACGCTATCCCAATATCAAAAACACCTCCCTTATTTTGGCAGATTATCAGGGGCTTACAACTTCATTTGGTACCTTACCGGTCTAAACAACAATTGGTTAAACAAAAAATTCTGTGTATTAAATCTTAGAGATTTTGCCGTTTGGCCACTTGCATGATAAGGTAACAAGAAATATTTCCAGTATCAAAAACTACATCATTTATTTTTGCGGACAGTCACTGGCTTCCTTTGTTTTATGCCATACCGTCCACAACCAAAATTGGTTAAATAAAAAATTCAGTGGATCTATAATGCTATGTGGATCTAATGTGTGTGTCGATTTTTCATTTCAAAACAACATTACACTATTCACCGTCAGGCGGCAAAAGAAAAGTTTCCTCGTGAGATTACTTTTCAATTTAGGTTGTGTTCCAATCGGTTAAAAAGTTAAGTATTTTAACTGTGGTAAGAAATATTTAACTTACCTCATTTTTTAACCGATTTGCTGTTCCAAATGCAAAGAGTTAAAAAGTTAAAATTTTGACATTTAAGTTTTATTTATTTTTGTGAAGTAAAAACAATTAATTATAAAATAAATAATAATATTGTTAATTGCCATTTTCTGCCGTTTTATTTTTATTTTATTTTCGTTATCTTTTAAATTTAGATGCATTGTCTTTTTTTGCATATTTTTGTGTGGTTATGTATTGTTTGTAATGGACAAAACGTCAACGGAAGATGTGATTACAATTTTTAACTACACCGCGACCAGTTAAAAATTTTGTGGTGAATAAAAAGTTAAAATTTTAACTTTTTAGGCCGTGAGTGAATATGTTAAAAATATTTGGTTAAACATTTGGTGATAATCAAATTATCGTGGTGAAATAATTTTATCTACCAAATTTAATATTGCTGTGTGAATTAGTTAAAAATTGAAATTGTGACAACTGAACAACAACATGAAGCGCATTTATAACAATCATTTTCCTAGTTTGTTATCTATTTTATTATCATACTATATAAAAAGCGTAATTTATCAAATGAAGCTGTTTTAAGAAGAAACAGAAAGAAACAAGTCGTGTTTATGTATTATGTATTTTTCTGAACCAATATTAAAAATACTAGGTTATGTTTTTTTAACTCCCTTGTCAAATTTTATATACGGTGCCTACCATGATGCATTTTTTATTTATTTTTTGTGGTGAGTAAATTTTTTAATTTTAACTTTTATGTCAAAATTTTAATTTTTAACTGGTTTTTAACTAATTCACTCACGGCGTTATGCGGTTTTTTATTTCGTTTGGAACACAGCCTTTGTTGTCATTTATAGAAAGACTGCTTGGATTAATATGCGTTTTGCAAAATTTAAAGTTGCACAGTGTTTTGTAAATGAGTATAATGAATTCGGTTTGTTCACCATTATTATTGATAATTATATTTAGCGCAATTTAAGCACGAAATAAATCTTTTATGGAAATATTTTACAAACAAATTACAGAACCAGCCTCATGTTTCAAAACGTTTCTAAAATATGAATCTCTACTCTGTCTTCATCAGGGGTGCGATTCTGGTTCAGTGATAATTTTAAATGATAAAAAAACTTTTCATTTTAATCTAGTCATCCGTTTTAATTTTTTTCATTGCACAAAACAAAATTATGCATGCCTTATTGCACTAGGATGCGATTCTGGTTCGATGATAATGAAATCTGATAAAATTATATCATTGTTATACACTGTGTTTTGCGATTGCAAGTAAGCGACGAATGATAAATTTATGATGAATTTGAAACAAATTCAATAAATTTATCAGACTGGTTTTTGTCGATGAAAATTTTTGTCGCCAATGATAAAATTTGTACGCATACAAAAATGGTCACTGAAATATAGTATGTAGAAAATATTTAATTAGTTTCCAAATAAATTATTTCTTAAGAAAGGTGATGTAACAAATATGTGTTTGCATTTGGATATTGTGTACCTACTAACGTTTTTCTCTCAGTAACTTTTTAGGATCTAAATAATTTGTGTAATTGAGCAACTGCAAATTCAAAATTAACGGAAAATCTACTCTAGGAAATTTAAAAATTCTTAACACATTTTAAAGAAACTATAAAGAAATATTTTGCAAAATAAAAATAATACAACGTCTTATTAATTTAGCTTGTGGTGCTGTGATCTGATTAGCATGGTTTTATAAAGTATTTAAGAATTCTTCAGAAGAATTAATGTTAGGTTTATTGGCCTTACATTATAGTACACAATGCGGGTTTTGTGTGAAAGAATTTCGATTTAATTTTTTCACGTCAGGTTGGCGAAGGAAGATTCGTCAGTATTAAATTGTTGTTAAGCGAACTGAGTGTTTGGAATTCGAAAAATAATTCTCGTTCGACACGTGAAAAACACGTAGGGGCAAAACTGTTTTTGGCCGGTGCAATGTCGCTTATACTATACATAATTAATTGTATATATCTGTGGCCACAAACCATAACCACTTAAGTACACTTAAGTGATTATGTCGTGTTATATCTTATTCGAGTCAGATTTTAAAACTCCGTATACAATATTTTTTTCATTAATGTAGCTGTAATATTAAAAAACTCAGACATTATTAAAAAATACACCTAAATACTTTATTGAAAATTTTGATTTTACAATAATAACCTATGTACAAAATTTCTATTTTTTCTACACATAAGTGATTATTCAATATTTAATTTTTATCCAACAGAATTTCATAATAAGCACTTAAGTCATTTTAAGTGATTATTCCGATTTTTTTTTTTTGTCAAGTTACACTTATGTCGTTATTCCAGACATTTAAGCCGTTATTTTAAAATACACAAACAGGCTTTTTACAGAAAATAAATTTTTCAACCAAATCTATTTTAGATAAGTGATTTTATTGTATTTTTTTTTGTGTCAGTGAGTCAGGTAAGTATTTTATTTAAAACCAAATAGTAACTAAAAGTGTAGTTAAGTGTTTATTCCTAGTGTGGCAGTATTAATAAACGGTGCAAGTAGAAATTTTCAATATTTGGAAATGGCATTGAAAAACTCTGCGAAAAACAAGAACACGTTTAGTTTGAACGAAAAATCTGATCCATTTGGATTTGATAGTGGTAGGTATTTATTAACATTTTGTTATATCTAATATGTTTTTTAATTTACTTTGGAATTTCTTTATGCAGAGTCCATACGAAACCAACCAAACAAGAATGAAACGGATGAGTTCAAAGAAAATGAATTTAGAGGCTCAGTGGAAGAAGAAATTGCATCAACATTCGTAGAAATTAATAATAATGAAAACAGTTTTGACGACAGTGACGTCGATCCAAATTACGCACCTAATGAGACAGATTCTGATTCCATTTCAGAACAAGAATTTTTAAAAAGTGATTGCCAGCGCCGTAAGGTGAAATCAAAAAAAGGTTAGTAATTACACTACTTATCTAGCCGGTACATCTTCAAATCAATCTTTAAATTATTTTCTAGGCAAACCACTAACATCATGCGAAATAGACGAAATGGGAGCACAAATTGAGAGAAACTTGTATGCAGAAACAGTGGAAGAGGGTCCAGGTGAAATTGAAAACCCAGCAACCCAAATGGAGATTGATTCATTTAGGGAGACAAATACACAGAACATCGATACCCCGTCTTCGATTTCAACAACAAAAAAAGAAAATCAGCGCAGGCGTAATACTGGTCAATCATATGTTGGTTGCGGAAACAAACTTATAGAGGCTAGAAGATGTATACCACTACAAAAGTGTAGAAACATGTGCATGAACAAAATTTCATTCGAGCAACAACAAATAATATTCAAGAAGTATTGGTCACTGGGAAAGTACGATCTGCGAATGATTTATGTATCAGGCCTAATAAAGGTCAATGCAACGAAAAGAAAAACTACTTTAAAATCAGGAAATAACCAAAGAAATAGAGAAAACGCATATGTGTACCACGTTGAAGTAGATGGTGTGCACCAAGTGGTTTGTCAAAAATGTTTTCTATACACACTCGGAGAGACAGACAACTTTATCAAATCGGTTGCCAAGAAAAAGTTAAAATTTACAAATGTCAACTGTTTACGTGATTTTCGTGGTTCATCAACTCCGGCGACAAAGTTCAATGATGCTAAAATTGATGAAATAAAACGTCACATTCTTTCGTTTCCATCTTATGAAAGCCACTACTCCCGAAGACACACCAACCAACTATATTTTCAGTCAGATTTGAATGTAACCAAGATGCATAAATTGTATTGTGAAATAAATCACAATCCTGCTTCACTGAGTAAATATTCACAAGTTTTTAAAGGTAAACTTAAACTTAAAATATGTAATGGAATTCGAGTTTGACCTACAGTATTTTTTCAGGTATGGGTATAAAATTTAAAAAGCCAAAGTTGGACACATGTAATAAATGCGACATTTTGAAAGCAAAAATTGAAATTGCAACAAATGTGGAAGAAAAGTTGATCCTTCAAAATGAGCAAAAATCACACCACGAAGCGGCTACTAAAGCTTACGATGCTAAAAAGGAAGATAAGTCGATTGCTCAAATATCACAAAATACAACAGTGTGTTATACCTTCGATCTCCAACAGTGCCTCCCAACTCCATTACTACAAACATCTGTCACTTTTTACAAACGTCCGCTTTGGACCTTTAATTTGACGGTGCATGATTGTGTAACAAACGCTCCATACTGTTACATGTGGCACGAAGCTATTGGGGGAAGGGGTGGAAATGACATAAGTTCATGTATCTTTCGACATTTATTAAATTTGCCAGAGTCTATCAAGTCAGCAGTATTTTGGAGTGATTCATGTGCCGGTCAAAATAAAAATTCATTTATGGCGGCTATGTTTGCAATTTCCGTAGCTAACTCTACGCATCTGGAACAAATTGATCACAAATTCTTAGTGCCAGGTCATACACATATGGAGTGTGATAGTGGCCATGCCATTATTGAAAAGAGAAAGAGGAAAACAACGGCCAAGATACACCACCCACGGGACTGGTACCAGTTCGTAAGAACAGTTGGTACAGAACGGAAATTTAATGTAGTTGAAATGACTTGTGATAAATTTTACAAATTTTCGGACATAGCAAAACAAAAATTCACGTTTCGGAAAGTAGATGTAGAAGGTAATAAATTTTCGTGGAATCTTGTAAAGTGGCTTCGCTTTACTAGAGAAGTTGGAAAAATATATTACAAAAATTCCTTGGATGAGCAAGAACCATTCAAGGCCCTTGAAATATCCAAAAGAGGGGTAGGGAATATTGCAATTAAAGATATACCTAAATCTTATACCGGTCAGCTCAAAATAAATAGCGAGAAAAAGAAGGATCTTATAAGCATGTTACCACTTATTGACGAGGAATTTCACTCCTTCTATCAAAATCTAAATAGTGATGATTTAATTAGAAATACGGATCCAGATTTGATTGATGAAGATGAAAATTATTAACATCATTGGAATATAATGAATATAAACATTGGATTAAGCGAATAATTTTATTATATTTTTCTAATATTTTAAAGAATAAATGAATTTGTATTGAACAAAATAAACTAACTAGCCTCATTGGTTTTATTGCAGACGGAAGAATAACCTAAGTTACTTAACAACTAGCAATTTATAGTTTTCGTTAAAATCTTAATTAGCATAATGACTTAAGTAACATTTTCCAAAAAATTGGCAGAACTATCAATAGAATCGTGGATAGCACAATTTCGACTTACAGTAGTGGTACAATGACAGCTAATGTCATATAAACTGGTTCTCAGGACCGGTTAATCTAAAGAAAAACCATTTTTCTGCCATACTGAAAAATCGTAAAAAATCACTTAAGTGGTTATGGTTTGTGACCACAGATATATTATATTCTGTGGTATTACCACCTTTATCTTCTGAAATGCTTTCTGAAAAATTAAAAGAATATTGGGATTTTTTAACAAACATATCAGTTGAATATATTCCGATAACGACGTTAAGCATCTTTTGAAAGAATATCGAGATTCATTTTTCGGAGTTTGCAAATTTTTAATATTATAATTTATTTGAATAAGGAATTCCAAAGTATCAGGTTATTTAATTTAGATCGAATGTCCACTACAAATCGGACGACAGCACAAGAAAAAAATTGGTTTATGAGAAAGGTCTTATTATCCTAGAGGGCCTAGTTCTATTCACATTCGTGCTCTAATCCAATCAAATCAAACTTTTGTGACTATTTCGCTGATTAGGTTGGTTTTGATAGAGCTCAGGCGTAAATACCAAGGATAAAACCATCATCGGGGGCCAACCTTCAAAAACATTTTGGTACTTCATCATTCATTTGTTGAAAACTATACAAATTCTTTCACAATGTTTGTATTGGGAGAAGCAAAGAGAACATACTGCTGTGTATATATGCACTAGCATAATAAGTGAGTATCAGATAAATAATTTTATTATGATTTTATCATCTTTCATGTCTCTATATTTATCGTTTCGGTGTAATTTATTAGTAAGAAGGTAAGGTATCGTAAATAGATTCGTAGAAGCAATGTCTGAATTTACCGCTCATTTATTGAATGACATAAATATAGCAACTGCAGCTTATGTATAGTATAGAATACTTGTAGAATACTTCATACAATATTATAGTGTCGTGTGTCGCTATAAACCTAGCATAATGAATAATTATTTTGCCTTTGCTCTACTCATCTACTGCTTGATAAAATTCAAACTTTTAAATTTCAAAGTAGGCATAATACGAAAAACAATAAATTCTGGTTTTTTGCTTTATTTACACCGATTCAAATTTATCATATCATTTTATCACTGAACCGGAATCGCACCCCTGGCCAAATGTATTAAAAATGAAAGAAATTAATTCAATAATCGAGTCGTAATTGTAAGCGTATAGCATATTGGTAAAGTAGTTTTTTAGTCGATGTATCAAACACCAAATGAGGTGAAGGTCCATACCAAATTTATACAGACACTACTGGGAGTAACGCGTATTCGGTTAGGTAGGTCACAACTTCAACTTTAAATAATGGGAATTTTATAATTTTTGTGTTTAATGGGTTATTCTTTATAATGAAAATTAATTTCGTTTAGATGTGATCTAATGTAAACAAGTCTGTGGGCAAAGTTTTAAGTCACTCTTTCACATTAATTTCGCTGTACAATATTTCACCAATAATATGTTTAACCACTCATTTTGATAGTTTTCCTTATAATTTGTAAACGTTGTTACTGAAGTAGATACTGACAAGTAAATACTGAAGATGATTAGTTATCAAGTAAAAAATTTGAAAAATTCAAGTTAAAGCATTTCTTTTTTATTCATTCCATTCATTGTGTTGTTCAACAAGTAAACTTGAAGATATGCAAAAAATGCAGTATTTGAAAAAATTGAAAAGCTTTCACTTTTTTATGTTCACGTCACTCTTTAAAATGATTATTGTCCCATCTTTAACAAACCCTAATCAATGGCAATGCGATTTTAGAAATTAAGATACAGCATTGCAAATTGCATAATAAGACATCACAGTATTGGTATCGATGATCTAAATGACACCGTCGGACATATTGAACCATTTAAAACGACGTCAGCGCACATTTGTATGTCCTGGTCAAGCGATTTATTCAGGTGATTTTGCAATCTTCCAACGATCTAAAAACTAAGTTTTGCCTAACTCAAAATAGTGTTTCGTCCACAGGCTGCAGTCGCGAATTAACGGAAATAGTTTCGGGTTGCGATAAAAATTGACTTTACATGTTCTTTTGAGTTTCTTTTTGATCGGCATTTAACGATTGCGAGACAATATTAACGAAAGTTTTTAAGTAAAGAATATTGTGCCCATCAGTTGACATGCCCAAAACCTCAGTAGATATGCAGTTTTTTAAATTTAATGAAAATTTGAAGTTTATATTCAATTTGGGCTATTAATACGGATTAAGCATTCTCTAAGAAGATTAGCCAACACCATCTACAGTGACCTCTGCACCTACCAAAAATAGCCTCATAGGACCGAGAAGCCATTCATTCGTGTACTACATTCTGCATCATTCGGGTGAAATTTCCGATTCAACGGTTTTTTTAAAAATCGAATATCCTATTACCCGGATATGAAGTTTTTGACTGATTTATTTTTTTGTCGTGTGGCACGCCACAAAGTTAGATTAGATGTTACATGACAATTTTTACATAATTTATGATTTTTTTTTATTATTATGTATTTTCTATTTTGACATGAATTATTAGAAGAAAATTGTAATTAAAAAACGATGAAAATAAAAATTGTAAAAATCTATGTGATATATTTATGAATTAGAATTAGATTTATTATTATTTCTTCTTATTTAGGGCAATTATCAAATGCATGGCGAGTCTCTCGTATATCGTTATTCAGCTATCTTTCGTAATCAATGTAATTATCAATCAGAATCGAACAATCGGTCAAACCCAAGCACCGTTCTAATTAATAAGCTTGATGGTGCTTGCATTGCAAGGAACTAAAACACGATGATTTGATGATTTGAGTTTGATGATTATGTCAGGATCATGTTTGTTTGATACTTAAAAAAATTTATTCTGGATTCGTTTTTTTTAAATATCGTCAAGCCACTTCACTACTTCAGGGCCGGTGATCATGAAGGGATTTTTTTTTTTTTTTTTTTAATTTTTTATTGGTTTTATCAAATAAGTCAATAAAAATAAGTCTTCATAATATAAATCAAATTGAAAATATAAAAAATTATATGAAACGATACACGCAAAGTTGATTAAAAACATGAATGTGCCTCAAACATATATCGTGCAATTTCTGATAATAGGAGGTGTATTCGAAGATGAATGGTTTGTTTTCAAAATTATAGTAGCATATTAAATAATAACCAGATATTGAATCCGAATTTTGAATGATAACATCTTTCAAATGTTCCCTGTAATCGTGGAGAGCTTCTTTACAGAATATTACTTCGGTCTAAAAAGACCAAAGTATTGAAATCCTGTCAAAAATGAGCAAAAATTTGGTTGGTCCAAAACCACTTTTCTCGACGTTTTGAAAGTCCCTGAGTCCGAAAATGTAAAAAAAAAAAATGTCCGTCCGTCTGTCTGTGTGTCTGGACCCATGGTATCTCGAGAACGGCTTGTCCGATTTGGATTTTTTTTTTGCCAATCTGTTTCTATGGTCAAGGCGGAGATTTGAAAAGCTTTTGGAGACTGTACGTCAAGGGGGTGGGGTACCTGCCATACGAATTGACCCAAAATACCTGCTTTTATAAATATTTACGACTTTTTTTATATATGCTGGTTTGATTATTGAATTGGGCATTGAATTTGAAATTGATTTGATGACTAAGTCTAAGGGGTTAATTGGCGGGTTGAGTTGAAGTTGAGTTGGAGTTGAGTTGGAGTTGCGTTGGGGTAGATAACAAATTGTTTATATGATAGAACTTGCCTATTTATCAACCGATTATTATGAAATTTGACATGTGTGTTGGAAATGAGATTCTAAAATGATTTTTGGATAAAGTTCTGGAATATGGGCAGTTATACGGTTAGGAATATCAGTATAATTCTGTAAACTACTTTCGATATAAAGTTCTAGAATACGATTTTTCGTGTTAAATTGGATGCTTGTACTTATGTTACTGAAGCTTTTGAGCTGTTTGGCTATTGTTGTATAAGTAAATATATGTTGGTTAAAATAGAAATCAATATGTACTGTCAAAATTGTCACACCAACTTTATGACACATGTGAATGCTATCTCCATTGAAGATTCCAAAGACCGAAGTTCTGATCACCTCGTGAGGTTTCAGCCCTTTATATTTTTGTATTACATTATTATTAACTATAAAATCAATTGCGTATATAATTAAAACCCCATAATTAAAACCATCACATGGGGTCATAAGCTAATATCATTTTATTAGAAATATCTATGACGCAAATTTTCCAATGACTATTTTCATAGCTTGGTAAAATTAACAGGCTCTTGTTACGGCAAAGTTCCAACTCTGATTGCTTACGTCGTAAGCTTTTTCATTCAGTTTTAAACTAATTGAAATATACACAACTTCCGAACTCAAAAACTTCTTATTTTACAATGAACTGTAACAAGTATTAGTAATAGCCGTATCCCAATTGTCGGGAAACGAAAATTTCAAAATTTTTAAATCGAATCCAAGTTTTATCATTTTTTCAAATGATTTTTTTTATTGTCCTTCAATTCGATGTGTGTTTGGGCGTTCGAATTAAAAAAATTTTGAAATGCGACTTTACTAGAGTATTTAGGGCATCTTTTACTAATTTGCTTTTTTCGCCATACTTCAGTGTTATTTGGACTATCCGGATTGTTTTTTGATATTTTTAGGTTATTATTACGTTTATTATTATTAGGTAGAACCGTTAGTCTACAGGATTTAATTAATAATGAATTAATTTCTTTAATTTCATCTAAAAATCTCCAAAATTTCAAGTTTCTGGGGGAACCAACCTATGTTTGATTAACCCGAAGTAACTCTCAATCAACGTATTAGACACCCTATATGTTTTGTGCAAAATACCACAAAATCATTTGCAAAACAATTCATTTTTGCCTTTTGCAATATCACAAGAAAATAAGGGATCCTCTTAGGTAGCATTTAATATCTTTAAATATCGTTTATAAAATGGCTAGGCTTCATAAATACTATCAGTGTCTTCAAATAAAACGGAAGTTTCTTTTTCACCCTCTTTAGCTTTAGATTCTTTCTCTGGTTTCTAAAAATTTTAATAGTGTTTTAATAAATAAGGCCGTTTTATATTTTGTGGAGCAGATAATAAAAAAAATTATGTAAATTTTATCCACTTCTTCCATTGTTTCGCTATCAATCATTAGAAAAACTCAAATCATAATGGTTCAATCAAATCAATCAGTCCGTGTAACAAAAACTTTAGAAATATGAATCTTCCGTTTATATTTAGATATAAAATTGCTTAAAATGCAGAAAATACGCTAATAGTTTCTACGTCATGTCTGGAGCAGATTAGTTCCATAATGGTAAGTCGTAAGTGTATCATCTCTGTATTTAATCAAACACATACCTAATAATAAATGTGCGGAAAATCGTGGGTTTCGCAACATTTTGGGTTTCGAATGAGACCTCCTGCCCAGTGGCGTAACTACAAATTTCGGGCCCCCCCGCAAAATTTTCCTTGGGGGCCCCTAAATATTTTCTTGTAGGTACCTATGAACAAGTAAAGTTATAGTAAAAACTTATTTTTTCCTATTGTCCAGCCTCGCATTAATTAAAAGTGCCTGATTTTGAGGGTCTGATACATTATGTGATTCAGTCCAATGGTCTCAAACAAATCAAATTTTCTTGCAATCAACTCAATGCAATGACGATTTATTCATGTATCGATGAAAGCATCACAAATTTCGAATATAATTTGAAGAATATCAAAAATCTCAAAAATGTTGAATCTTGCATATTCTAGAAGGTTCTTAAATATCAAATTATCCGTAAGTATGTAACACCAAAGGAAATCCTATACAAGCACCGCCATGCAAAATTAAATAACCTTGACAATCTTGAATAATTTCGAATATAACCTAGGAAATTAGAGAAATATCGAAATCTCGAAAAATCAACTAAATATCATGATTTAGATTTATAGTATGTGTAACTCTGCAAGTTCCCACAACTCAAAGCTAGGCACAGAACATTGCCATACAAAATTCAAATAAATTGGAAAATCTTTGAAAATCTCGAATAATCCTACAAATACCGAAAAAAAAACTTTAGAAATCTACAATAAACCGCGGAACAATATCGATTACCCCAGAAAAATCGATTAATCTCTATATTATCTCGATTGATCTCGAATAATTTCAATAATACCAAAAAAAAACTAGATATTAATGAATAGTTTCGGAGAGCCTGTAAAAATTTAGAAAACCCACGCAATTTTCGAAAAATTCCGAAAATTCGTGTAAATATTGAATTATTTGTCAAGTAATTTAATATTACTAACACTATTAATCAAAATGCTATATTAAGCAAGATAAGGCTAATCTCGCACCAATCATGCATCCCGTTTCCATGCTATGCTCCAATAATCACGAAAAAAAATTAAAAATGATCAAAAGATGAAATCCTATAGACAAGGATACATGAAACAGGTGATTTTCCAATTTCCTGATTTAAAATAGTTTTTCAAATTAAACCGGTTTTAGGTAAATTAAGTTTTTATTTACCGTTTAACGGTAATAAAAAAGATTCGGAAACGAGAAGCTATATCAAACACCCGTGCGATCAAGAATTCAGCCGCCGCGTAGTTTATGCAGCAAAGCGGTCAAAAATTAAGATTTGCAGCCAAAGCTGCTCATTCCGCCGGATTAAAATGCAGCAAATAAATTTAGGCTGCGCAGTTTACGCAGTCACATTAACTCTTATCAGCATAGGTTGAGTCTCGCAGACTCATTTTAAGTTTATTACCTAAAAAATAACCGAAAAATTAATTTTTAAGAAAATTGAGCTTTATGTATTCCAATACTTATTATTTACGATCTAGAATCACCTACTAATATTTTTTTAATCATACCGAATGTTGGCATAACCGACCCATTTTCAAAAAACAAACATAAAAGCATGCGTTGAGTCTCTTAGACTCAATGGATAATTTCAATATAAATCGAGGAAATAACATCGTAATTGATCAATTTAAACTTCGTAAGACAATAGTTCAGAATTTTAAAGTACAGTGCTATGGAAAATTTTAGTCCTTTTACTGTTTATTGGTAAATGGAAATTTAACGGAAAGATGTATTTCTGTCATGTTATGCATTTTGATTATACACTCCAATTTTTCAAATGAAAATTGTGATAACTGAATTTCTAAAATATTTGGTTTATAACTACAATAACAAAATCAAAGGATGCCACCAATATTTACATTTTCACGATTCAGAAGAATGATCAGTCAGAAGTAGTTAAGAAATTTACATACTGTTAATATGCGAATGTAGCAATTCCGGGAAAGATTTCTTTCCAGCACTAAGTTCCACATAATCTTAATAAATATGAAATGAAAATTTAGTAGACTTGCGATAGTTCAACAATCAATTATCAATCAGAGGAATTCCTCATTTTGGAAATGAGCGTCCTCACAGAAACTAAGAAAAAGGGTACTCCATATACTATAATAGTCCTTGCAACGTCACATTCGAAAAGTTTTAGCAGTTTTGAGTTGGCACAGATAGTGCTGAGGATTTCACTTGTATTATTCGATTCTAACAAATCAGAAGGTCTAGAAGAGTTACTTTCTAAGCGCGAACCCTTAATGAATGAAATGTTTTTGGTTTTCAAAAGTTGAATTTTGCTCAAGTTCATTTATATTATCAATGACCCCGGCACAAATTTTAAAAATCCAATAATTAAAAACTATTTTTGGCTATAATACGGGAAGTTGAAAGGTTGGTTTAGACTCTACATTATACGTGTCACGATAATTTCTTCAAACAAACATAACCATTGTATGTTTTGGCCAAGCATCCAGTACTAAATGTTGTAAAAATATTATGTGACGATTATTTTTGCTTGAAGATATTAAAAGTTAAAGTGGCGCATTTCTCTTTCAGCACTTGGGCAGGTTCATCAAAACTGTCAAATTTAATTTTTATTTTTGTTATTGTAATCGTAAATACATTTTTTTAAATGAAGTAAATATTCATTTTCTTTAAAAATTACATGTGAGTCCGAGAGACTCATCGCATGCTTTTACATAAGTAAAATGACCCATGCTGATTAGGGTTAAAGGGGATGTAAAATCTGAAAATGTCAATTTTTTTTAAAAATTCAATTTTATGCATTATTGTTGGTGAAATAAAATAAAAAACACGATTTCTCTCAATTATTCGTAATCATGAGAAATTATAAAAGTAGCTAAATGACCAAAGTCTTACAAACTTGCAGTCAGGCTGCCGGCCGTATAAAAATGCAGCCAGTATTTTTGGCATTCCGCATACTTTTCAATTTTTTTGTGCAGCTTAAACTGCGCAGCGGCTGAATTCTTGACCGCACCCCACATTCAATCTCATGCAAATCAATTCAACCTTTTCTAATCAAAACTGATTTGTAAAAGGTTGAATTTGAAGTGCAAAAAACGTAAATTTTAAGGGCTAGACGTATTTTACAAATAAAACAACCCAGCACACACTAAAATGGTTATCGTTTCATGTCAAAAATTTTGATTTCAAACAAGTTTGGCAAATTTTCTTCTAAATCTAAATATCTGTCAGAACCCAAAGTCATTTTAATTTCTATTCTCTATACTCTTAAGAAAACATTTAACAGCAACAGGAACGATGTTTTCTTTCTCTAAAAACTAGACCACGGTCTTTTCATAAAAATTTCCTAGAAATTTCTCGTTTTGCAAATTTGAAAGGGTGATCTACTTTAACTTAATCTGAGCTACCATCTATCCGATCTTGACTTTGAACTAATATTCGAACTCCTGATAACTCTCGTGGGCCCCCCGCGACTGCGGGTGCTGCGGGTACCTAGTTACGCCACTGATCCTGCCGCATCAACATGACATGCATTATTGTAATCTCTTAATTTAAAAATTCAAAAGAATCATTATTTATATTATATTATTTATTTTATTTAAACATATTGTTCGAAGTTGTTTTTTGACGTGATAACGTTTTACACCGCATGTTCAGAAAACTGACCCGAAATTTAGCCCTTGGTCGTGGGCAATTACTCAACAACTATAAGCACTACCGTTAATTTAAAGATATGATTGCTTAGATTGGTGCTTCGGGTTTATGTGTCACGCATAATATTTTCGCAAGGACGTCATCGGGCGGCAAAGGAACCCGCGCCGTGAACCTCTGATTTCGACCGATTTAAATGCCTGAACCAGTGTAGCGAGAGAACGGCGTATCCGATCGGAGATCCGATGGTGTCAATTTTTGTGTAAAATACCAGTGGTTTTTAATTTATTTTAAATTAAAATAATTAATCATCACATAAATTTTAATCAAAAAATTCAAACTAGAAAATAGCAATTGTAGTTTAGCCCTTGGTCGTGGGCAATTACTCATCAACTATAAGCACTACCGTTAATTTAAAGATATGATTGCTTAGATTGGTCCTTTGGCTTTATGTGTCACGCATAATATTATCGCAATAACGTCATCGGGCGGCACAGGAACCCGCGCCACGAACCTCTGATTTCGGCCGATTTAAATGCTTGAACCAGTGTAGCGAGAGAACGGCTCACCCGATGGTATCAATTTTTGCGTAAAAACCCAGTGGTAGCTAATTAATTTTAAATTAAATTAATTAATCTCCACATAAATTTTAATTAAAAATTCAAACTACAAAATAAGGATTTATAAAGATTGAGGGTACTATAGCAAGAGAATGCCTCATCAGGTCGGAGCAATTCGGTTATTAATTTTTGCTTAATAATACTGTGGTAGATAATTTATTTTAAATTAAAATAATTAATCTCCACATTAATTTTAATTAAACTTACAAAGTACAAAACAGCGATTTACAACCAACCATGAGCATCACTTATCTGACCGAAATATATCTGGTGTCAATTTGTGCATAAAGAAACTGTGGCAGGTAACTTATTGTTAATTAAAATAATTAATTTCCACATAAATTTTAATTAAAATTACAAACTACAAAATAGCGATTTACAATGCTGGAGATCACCGTAGCAAGAGAACCCATCATGCCTCATCTGATCGGATCAATTCTAGTGCTAATTTGTGTGTAAAGAAACTGAGGCAGATTATTTATTGTAAATTAAAATAATTAATTTTCACATATATTTTAATTAAAATTTAGATGTACAAAGTGGCGATTTGCAATGCTAGAGAGCACTGTAAAGGGGGAATGCCTGACCTGATAGGTCATATGTCAGTGTGATCTCTGATATATATTTGACCTAGACTGCGTGTCCACCACACTAGCCTCGGCGAATTTGGGAAGCACTTGTCTGGAACTCACATTCATCAGGCACATCTCCACTGAGACCCTGCGCTTCATATCGTACTTCTCATACCACCGCCCAGTACCTAATCGTTTGCAAACAATCACTGTACTCTCATTTCATGATGCTAATAATAAAGAAATTTATTTTAACAAAACCATGCATCGTGCGGTCGTGCCATTTCTCGCACCTCTTATAAACGTTATCACGGAAAACACCTACGGCCGTGTAGAAGACACAGACTACCCCGAATTTTTTTAAGTTTATTCGACTAATACCATCCATAAATTCACACCTTGTATGACGCCGAATAACAATTTCCATTTGGATCGTGCCTTCTTGAAGGTATTTCTTCTAACAATATCTTAAGTATTACCAACATTAAATAAATTTTCATCTGTTTTATATTGATGCAGCTTAATGTAGCTAGCGCATGTTTATCTAGCAAAAATGTTTGGACGGCGCTTCTTTCCGACCCCTGAGCTGTAAATACATGTGTGATAAAGTTGGTTTGATTTTTATTTAAACTGCCAAATCTTATCAGACCCTGCGTTGGTTAGACCATTCCTTATGGTTTTTCTTAAACTTTCCAATGTCCATGGGTTAACCATGGTGATTGACAAATTTTTTCGAAAGATCCACGGGTTTCGCTCTGAAGTTTATTCGAAGATGGTTCTAAATTTGTTGCAATATTTTGGTCTAATATTGATTGTTGTATAGTAGGAACCTCAATTACAATAGGATTTAAATGATTTATGATGTTTTAAGCGCACACTTTGACAGTTGTAATCGCAAGTTCAATTATAAAAAATCGTTGAAATATGGTCCGGTGAATTAGGTACTTGCGTTAACTAAATTGTTCTGTTGAGTAGATTAATCTATACCAACTCGGTAACCTCAGGGTCACTCGGGTGCGCATCACGTAAGTTGTTCTGGACATGTAAATATTAGGCAGTTGCGAGATGGGTACAATTGTATAATGGGTAACCTGATCACAATTTGCAAGTGCAAGTGCTGCCTCCTCGTGGCAACCACCGTTAACTGAGACCATTAAGCAGAATGTGGCGTTTTGGGACAGGCTAAAGTAAGAAAACCTTGACAAAAAACCCTAATCTAAGGTGGGACAGCATATGCCGAAGGATGAATGGCTGATCGGTTATCAGTACAAAGTACGTAGACTCTGGATACCAGGCACTCTCCAGATTTATTTAGCCTTCCTGTAGCTTATTATCCAATAAATGCCTAGCAATGTGGTAGCATACTCAGATCCAGGGAACAATTTCTACGATGGCCTATCATTGGCATTCGAAAATACACTTAACAAATTTTACTACACATATACTATACAGATTTTGGTGTATAACTTATTTTCAAATAGACCACCGGTTTGGTGAGGGTCGCGATATTATGATGAACACTCTCTATTATCTATGATACTAAATGCATATTAATAAGATGGCCTACTTATGTTAGATCCAGGCAATAATCTCTACGATGGCCTGTCATTGGTTAATATAAGTTTCAATTTACGTTTGTAATGAGCTGAAATATTTATAAATATTAGTAGACCAAAGGCGGCTTATCATCATCGATTTAGTTGCAATAACGAACAATTTTAATAATTTGGCGTTTGTGTTATTTGCCGTTTATGGTTATGTTTTTCTTTACGTTAATTGATGTGTGAGAGTTTTTGGTATTTTTATGGTTTTTCATACTCGTAGTTAGGGGATAACAAAATTATGTGTATACATTGAATATTTAAATATTTCGGTTTATGGTTTCATTATTTTAAGGTAAATTGGACACCAACAATATAGTTAGTGGTCAATGAAAAAAAATAAAACTTTCAATTTTTTTTTCTATAAATTCATAATGGACACTAAATTCAAAATTTAATAAAATATTTACTACACAATTTCACTTATATGTAAGAAATTTTGGGAATGATATCAAAGGGCCGAATGTCGAAGGGGCGAATGTCGAAGGGCCGAATGAGTCGAAGAGCCGAATGAGTCGTGTTTTTAGAAATATATTTTTTTAAATTTCTTGATTTAAGGAATATTTTGTAAATGTACTGAATTTGATATTAAGAATTATAATTTTTATTTAATTATGAAAAACAATATTAATTTTCCAGATATCAATGCCAGGTTGAAATGTTGTTTGTCAAAATAACGCATATCAAAATATGTAATACATTTCAGGTTGAAACAATATTCAAAACAACACATGAGACAACAGTATACTTTAAAATAAACAGTTTTGTTTAATTTAAGTAGAGACATTTTGGAAATTTTGCCTTAACCCTTTCAATCCGCACTCGAAGGCTATTAAGTTTAAAAAAAAATTGCATGCAAATATCGTTAATAGGTGCTATTAAACAAAACCCAATACTTAATTATGTGAAAAAATTGACGGAACTAGGTTTTCTCTGATGTCCTTTATAAGGGACTTTTCTACTAATAGGTCGTTAATAATACTCAATGAAAATGCATTAAATTTTGGTTTATTCAGATATAAATTATTTATTTAGTCTAAATATTCACACAAAACATTGTACTTATCAATAAACAATCTAAATAAAGTAAAAATAAATTAAACATTTCAAAAAAACATAATTTAAAAATAAGTAAATAAAATTGTCGCATCTTTGCGTTGTGTATCACATTAATATAGTTATTTGACTTCAGACTTATGTAATAATCTAAAACATTGTTAGGTATGCATTAGACACTATGCACGTTGCATATTGTGCAAATAAAAAATGATTTATATTTGCAACTTAGAGCTTTACAGCGAGATGCTTCTGAATTTTGGTCATGTTCGGGCCAGTGATTAATAGTATCCACCTGTACCTCTTTCAAAGGTCGTGTCTCGCATCTTCTTATTTTATTCGCAGTAGGTGCATTTTCGTCTGGCTCTTTTCGTGGTCTACGTCGTGCTTGATGACTATCAATTAGTGCTCGAACTACGTAGAACCTAAAAGCTAATAGATTCATTGTTGGTGTTTCACAAAATGAAAAATGATTTCTTAGTGTCCATTTTCGTTACTTTAGGAAAATGCGATAATAAGTGTTAAATTGATCTAAGCGATCAACTCTGCCCATGTTTGCACTGTATTTCGAAATCATTTCCGGCTGTTTATTTCGATCATGATTTGTTGTTTCTTATCCCACCTTTTTATAGTAGATTCATCGCCCTTTCCAACATAATTTGAGCCAACATGTACAATCGGATTATTCTGCTATTTAACAATGACGACATTTTCGTCTCGGCTACTAATTTCATCACTAATTCATTAATCCGTATATAGTGCCAATCACATTAATTTGTTTAAGTTTTAATATTTCAAAAAGCTGGTAGGTAGAAAAATAATTATCGAAATATAAATTATGTCCGATTCCTGTTATTCTTTTCACTAAATGAAGTACGGTTGCTGCGCCAAATCCAAATCGTTTTTGTTCAATTTGGGATATTTCTGTAGATTGTCCTTGGTATATAACTAAATCATAAGGTTTTTAATTTTTTCCGTACAAAAAATAAACTTTTATGCGCTAAGGACATGGTTTACCTTTCATGTACTATTTTATTCCCAATCTTCCTTTAAAGGGAATCATTTGCTCGTCGATGCACAGGTTCTTCTCTAATGGAAATTGTAGACAACGATTCTGAACCGAGTTTATTACTAGGCGAACTTTTACAAATTTGTCTGCGTTTGTTGAGTCGATTTCCAGATTATTGACAAAATGCAGATGTGTCCTTAGTTGGCAAAATCGGTCATAACTCATACATTTCGCCACTAACTCTAATCGCAGATCCAATAGATTTAGGATCTGGGAAGTTTTAACGAATTCATAAGTATGTGAATCGCGTCAGTATGTACCCATAAGTATGTGAATCGTCGGCGTTAGTGTATTTCCAGGCACCGGTTCCTTGTTGTAGGGCACACATATTTGTAAAGGTCGCAGCGTTCTCAAAAAATTCTACCGGAAAGTATTTAAAGAAATATGACAAAGGCGAGATATCAAGGTTGAGATCATCTCGCTCAGATTCGGTAAAAGGTACTTCTTATTTTTGGAATGTATGCAATCCTCCCTAAATTTGCTCCAAATTCAATGTTTCTCTATTAATTCGAATTCCACGTTATTAAGAATACCATCAGTGCTTGATAAAATTTGATAATTGCAAATTGACTCATTAGTTTTTTCGGGTAGTTCATCAGGAATTGGAAAGTCTAGTACATCGAAGGCAGCTTTTGGCGTAATGTTTACAAAACCATCGTGCTCCATTTCATCAGGCGCCAAATTATTCGGCTCGCTTTCGTCATCCGATGAAAAAATATCAAAATCTGAATCACCAGCAGCAATAAGCAGTTTCAGTTCACTAATAGCTATATGGTTCCTGTACTTGGGAAACACCAATTTTTTCTTTTGAAGGCTTTTCTCCATTTTCCGTTTGATCTAAAACATCAACAAAAATCACATATTAATAGAATTGTCCTATAAACGGCACAAAAATATTAATGTCCAATGTAAAATGGAATTATACTACATTATAGTAAAATATCCGACTAACTACAAAATGAATTACATAAATTACACTTTACTTTAAAATTTAAATCACTAAATTATAATTATTTTTGATACATAATATAAAATAAAATAAATTCTAAGGTACCTACATACCTCTCGACCTAACACACTGACACAATAGAAATAAACAATTGTATACAATACTTAAATACAATTGTAGGAAAATCGATCGAATGATTTATCTAAATACCTATAAAAATACTCTGGAAATACCTATAAAGGACGATTAAAAAACGTGTCCCAACCAAAAATGAGAAATCCAGACGACAAGATACATTCCTATATTTTTAAAAAAAAAACGTTGCCTTGGTGCAAGTTTGTAAAGTTTTCTTTCTTAAGACACTGGACGTCAGTCAAAATAGAATTTATCACTTTTATAAAACAAAAACAACGGACATTGGCACCAATACACCATCATGTCAAGGAAGATACGTAAAATTTAAAATTTCTGAACAAAAATTGGATAAAGTACGGGATCACATTAAAAGCTTCCCAATAATGGAATCTCATTATTGTAGAGCAAGTACCACTAGACAATATCTCGAAGCCGGTTTAAATATAAGCCGGATGTATTCTATGTACTTGAGCAACAATGTCGATCCGGTCAAATTAAACATATATTCGAAAATATTTAATGAGGAGTTTAATTTGTCCTTTTATAAACCCAAAAAGGATCAGTGTGATCGGTGTGTGGCACATAAGCTTGCAAAAAAAATCTACTACGTCAGAAATATCTGTTTACAATAAACACAAACAAAATAATATGTTGGCAAAAATAGAAAGAGACGCTGATCGTAGGTCTGCGGATCCTTTAACAGCTATACTGTGTTACGATTTGCAGAATGTGTTTGCCCTACTCAAAGCAAATGTTTCGAATTTTTTCTATAGGCGGAAATTTTCGGTTTACAATTTGACAGCTCACTGCAGTATCAACAAAATTACGTATTGCGCAATATGGCACGAGGGAATTAGCGGGAGAGCTGTAAATGATTAAGCGTCATCTTTAATCAAAATTTTGGAAAATGTTGTAACTGATAATCCAGAAATAAACAGGATTATTCTTTGGCACCGGACTCATGCATTCCGCAAAAGAGGAACAGGATCACCGCGCTTGCGCTTCTTAAATTTATGGAAAAACATACCCAAATAATAGAAGTTCAACAAAAATTTTCTGAACCTGGACATTCACAGGTCCAGGAAATTGACGCGGTTCACAGTACCATCGAACATTTTTTAAAAAATTTAGAATAATATAGTCCGATCAATTTAATAAGAATCTTAAAAATCATGAATTATGCCAAAGTAAAGCTTAAAATTATGCAAATGCGACTCACAGATTTTAAGAATTACAATGCCGCGTCGATTGGAATGGTTTTTCCTCCATTTGCTTCTACATCAAGCTTGATTTACGAGAAGTCAAATTTATCACAGATTAACCCTTAAAAGACACACTGGGTTAAATTAACCCAGGTCTTTTGTTTTACCGCGCGTCATTTTAAAACGCGTGGCCCTTGGACCATCGGGCCAGTGGATTAGGGAAGTTTGAAATGTCCACTAATATCCCCCCTTAGGCCAGATACAGTGCGTTTATAGAAGCTGAGCAATGAACGTCGTAAAAACAGGTATGGGTAAAAATCACCCAGTGTGTCTCTTACGTTAGAAAATCGTCTCATTTAAAAAATTATTTTTGTTAAATATTGTGTGTTTGTATTAAACTTATATAATTTTAGTCTATTTGAACTAAAATATGTATATACAGAGAAACCTCACTACAATGGACATCAACTGGACCAAAAAGTTGTCCATTGAAGGAGGTGTTCCTTGAACTGAGGATTTGTTGGTGGGATTCTATTTCTTATCCGATTTTAATGAAATTCAGCATGTGCGATGGGATTGGGATTCTTTTGCATAAAGTTCTGGAATATGATTGATGACATTCTCAAATGATTTTCAGATACAATTCTGGAATACGGCAATTTAGGATGGGACTTGGCCATTTATTATCCGATTTTGATAAAATTCAGCATGTGCGATGGAAATGGGATTCTCAAACGAGTTTTGGATGAAGTTCTGAAATATGGCCAAGGAGGAAAGAACTGGGCCATTTCTCATCCAATTTTGATGAATTTCAGCATGTACCATGAAAATGGGATTCTCAAATCATTTTTAGATGAAGTTCTGGAATATGGCCAATTAGGATGGAACTTAGCCATTTCTTATCCGATCTTGATGAAATTCTGCATGTGTGATGGAAATGGGATTCTCAAACAAGTTTTTGATGAAGTTCTGGAATATGGCCAAGAAGGAAAGAACTGGGCCATTTCTCATCCGATTTAGAAGAATTTCAGCATGTTCTATGGAACTGGGATTCTCAAATGATTTTTAGATGAAGTTCTGGAATATGGCCAATTAGGATGGAACTTGGCAATTTCTTATCCGATCTTGATGAAATTTAGCATGCACGGCGGAAATGGGACTCTCAAATGATTTTCAGGTAAAGTTCTGCAATATGGCCTATTAGGAAGTAACTTGGCTATTTCTTGTCCGATTTTGATGAAATTCAGCATGTTCGATGGAAATGGGATTCTAAAATGATTTTTAGGTAAAGTTCTGGAATATGGCCAATTATGAAGGAACTGAAATGGAAATTCTCAAACGAGTTTTAGACGAAGTGCTGGAATATGATCAATTTGGAATCCACTTGGCCTTTTTTAATCCGATTTTGATGTAATCCAGCATGTAAATACTATGGAAATGGAGTTCTAAATTATTTATAAAACAAGTCATCAAATATATAAAATCATATTAAGTTCCTTCCTAGTCGGCCATATCCAAGAACTTCATTTAAAAATAATTTTAGAGCCCTATTTCCATCCTACTTCCTGAATTTCATCAAAATCAGCTAAAAGCCAAAATCTCTTTAGAATCCCATTTCCATCGTACATGCGGAATTTCATCAAGATCGGATAAGAAATAGCCAAGTTCTATTCTAATTGGTCGGGTTGGGTACGAAATTCTGTTTTTTATAATTCTGTTTTACAAAATTCTGTTTTACAAAATTCTGTTTTACATAATTCTGTTTTTACAAAATTCTGTTTTACGTTATTCTGTTTTTACATAATTCTGTTTCATAAAATTCTGGTTCACAAAATTCTGTTTCATAAAATTCTGCTAAAAATTAATTCTGCAATTAATTTTTTTGCGGCAAAAAAATTAATTGCAGAATTAATTTTTAGCAGAATTTTATGAAACATGTGTTATAATTTTTATTTACTCTGTGTGGCTGGGTGTGTGTATGTGTGTTTTTGTGTGTGCGTGTGTGTATGTGTGTGTGTGTTTGGGTGGGTGTGTGTGTGTGCGTATGTGTGTATGTGTGTGTTTGGGTGGGTGTGTGTGTGGGTGTGTGGCAAAAAAATTAATTGCAAATTAATTTTTAGCAGAATTATATGAAATGTATATAATTCTTATATAAATACAAAGTGTTTATGTATACATATATTCATACATAGGTATATACTGTATGGAATATTGTATTAACGCAGTATCTTTGCTGATTTTGTCTTTGTTGAAAAAATAAAAGATTAATTATTTTCTTTGTACATATTATACTGAACAGATAGTAAAACAAAAGTAAAAAATTAATTCTAAATGAACGTTAACATCATCAAAAGTAATAAAGGCCAAGAAAAACTTAACGTTAACGGTTTTTTTTATTATTGTGAAAGGAAGCACAAAAGTAACTTTTAGCTGGGCTTGTGCTAAAAGAATTCCTGTAAGGGCAGAGTTACCACTGTAATAGAAAATGGCATACACAAAGTGGTAAAAGAACAATGTGAAAAGCATACGCATCCACCAGTGGCCAGTGATCTGGAAGTTTGCATTGCAAACAACAATATTAAAACTTTAGCCACAATATCAGAAAATAAACCATCCCAAATTATAAAGAATTCAGTTGTTCAATGTCCTGCGGATGTTAGAGTTTATTTACCAACAAAGGAAGCCCAAAAAATGAAGATACATCGGGTAAGAAAAGATATAATTACTGAGCCACAAAATCTGGCCCTTATTGACATCCCTGAAGAATTACGGCAATTATAAGGGGAATTGTTTGTCTTGTGTGAGTCTGAGGTCGACAGTGAAAAGATTATCATAATGGGTAATAAATCATCTCTGCAACTCTTAGCAGAGGCAACATGCTGGATAATGGATGGTACATTTGAAGTGGTACCGTCCATAATGCGGCAATTATTTTCCATCCACGGCAACATTGAAGGTGAAATTATTCCATTACTTTTTTGTTTAATGAGCAAAAAAACTTTAAAATTATACGACCACTTCTTTTTTGAATTAAAAAAATTATTTTTAAAATTTGAAATTAAAGCAAATCCACAAAGAATCGTGTGTGATTTTGAAAAAGCCATTATCTCATCGACTAAATTTTTTTTTCCAAACACGAATGTGAAGGGATGCTTGTTACACTTCGGCCAAATTTTATGGCATAAAATCCAAAGGTATGAAGAAACTTTATGGAAATTCCGTATCATTCTCGTTGGAAATTAGGATGATAAAGAGCCTAGCCTTTGTTCCGGAAGATGAAGTAAATTCATATTACTTGGAACTAAAAGAAAACTTTGAGCACAGGGAATCTAAAAAATTTGGAAACTGGTTTGAAAAAAATTATTTAATGACTAGAAATCAGTCTTTATATTCTCCAGTATTTTGGACAGTGAACCAAAACAAACCCGGAACGGAGTATTTCCCAAGAACGCAAAATAGCGTTGAAGCGTGGCACCGACATTTGAAAGTATTAGTCGGGAAACGCCATGCGGGGCTTTATAAATTGATAAGAGTTTTATCAAAGGAAATGATAATGTCTAAAATGCAGGTGGAAAAAATAAAATCGGGGAATCACATTAGAAAGAAAATATCGATCATACAAAAGAGCAAAAAAATTGAAAAAATTATAAAAAAATGTCGGATGATGGGGAAGCTTGATTTTCTTAAAAGGATTGCAATAAGTTTATCCTTATAAACCCAAAAAAATTAGTATATAAAATTGCTTAAAATTTTTAAATTGATAATTTTGTTAAAATTGAATTAAATAAAAAATATTAAATTTATTTATTGGTTATTTATCACTGCGTGTGTATGTGTTGATGTGGATTTTGTGTGTATGCCTGGGTTTGTGTCTGTATCTATATATGTGTGCGTATTTGTATGTGTATGAAGGTATGTGGGCAAGTATAATTCTGTGCCTGTGGGAATGTGTATGTTGATTTTATAAAACAGAATTTAAAAAACAGAATTTTTTCAAAACAGAATTTTGTAAAAACAGAATTTTGTAAAACAGAATTTTTGAAAAAAATAAAATTTCGAAAAAACAGAATTTTGTCAAAACAGAATTTTGTAAAACAGAATTATATACCGATCCCTAATTGGTCATATTCCAGAACTTCACCTGAAAATCATTTTAGAAACCCATTTCCATTGTACATGCTGAATTTCATCAAGATCGCATAGGAAATTACCAAGTTCTATCCTAATTGGCCATATTCCAGAACTTCATCTAAAAACATTTTGGAATCCCATTTCCATCGTACATGCTGAATTTCAACAAGAATGCATAAGAAATAGTCAAGTTCCATCCTAGTTGGCCATATTCTAGAACTGCATCTAAAAATCTTTTTAGAATCCTATTTCCATCGCACATGCTGAATTTCATCCAGATCGGATAAGTAATGGCCAAGTTCCATTCTGATTAGCCATATTCCAGAACTTTATCCATTTGAGAATTTCATCAAGATCGGATAAGAAATGGCCAAATTTCTTCCTAACTGGCCATATTTCAGAACTTTATCTAAAAATCATTTAAGAATCCCATTTACATTATGTATGCTGAATTTCATTAAAATCGGATGAGAAATAGAATCCCAATAAAATTCTTATATAAAAAATCACAAACCCTCAGTTCAAGCACCTCACTTCAATGGACAACTTTTTTTGGTCCCGTTGATGTCTGTATAGTGAGGTTTCTCTGTATTTACATATTTTAGTTCAAACAGACAAAAATTATACTCCTATATGTTTAACACAAACACACGATATTTTTAACAAAAAGGATTTTCGAAATGAACATGTTTTTCTGACGTTAGAGACACAATGGGTAATTTTTACCCGTACCTGTTTTTATGACGCTCACTGCTCGGCTTCTATAAGCGCACTGTATCTGGCCTAAGGGGGGATATCGATTATTGATTTCTAAAACCTTTTTTTTCACGCAAAATAGCCAACTTTTAGATTTTATCTCTATTTTGCTGTTTTCAAAAAACTCCTATTTTCGATTTGCAAAAAAAATATAGTTTTTGCAATGGATGGAAAAACCCATAGTACCACCTTAAGGTTCAACTCTTTAGCTTTTCATCGGTCACCTATAGAGTGTCAAAATATTAATTTTTGATAGAAATATAAGCATTTAAAAAAAAGACGATTTTTAAAAAAGTTCCGTTAGTTTTTTGTAAATATTTTTCACCTATTTAATTTATCGCAACAAAATTATGTTTTTATATTCTTGAAAAATTTTCTATTAATTGAAAAAATAATTATTGAATTTGTTCCATTTGATCACGAGATATAAGCTTTCAAAATATCGCTGGGTAAAAATCACCCAGTGTTTCTCTTACGTAACTTTTTGATAGTGTGTCCCTTAAGGGTTAAGTATCGGTGTGGATACAATAGTGGTATAGAAACATGTAGTTTGATAAAAATGTCGATTACACGTAAAGTAGTGTCGAAACTACCAATTTTTAAACTACCTTCCGTTGGCCAATGCCAATTTCAATACAAAATGTCTGCAATATAGACAAGCAATTTTATAAAGTTTATGTGGGATAGTCATTTATTTGAACATAATATTATAATAAATTTGAATTTTGAATTTGTTTTAGCATATTATACGTACGTACAAACGAACTTAGTACGAATTGATATTATTTTGTGATATTTTTTTGAAGTATTTTTAAGTATAATTGAAGTAATATATAACTTATTGTTTTAATAAATGTATAATGGAATTACATACAACAATAATGTTTTATTTTACAAATTCTACGTTGAACAAAATTTTGTAGTGTGCTTTTTACTCACAACCTGATAGGATTTACAATGTTATACAAGCTCAAAAATGGCTGTTTTGAAGCCACACCTCTCGGCTGCCCTAAGATTTCACATAGAAAGAATATTTATATCCAAGTTTTTAATAGAATGTATCAATTTTTTTTGTTTGTTCTATAGAGGTGTATCTGCATCAAATAGGTTTAAATCCAGGAAATAATTGCAATTAAGTGACATACACCAAAATGATTTGAAAAACAATTTTTATGATCGCATTTTCCGGGAAAACGAGGGACAGCTAAAGGAAAATGTGATTTGCGAAAAATGGAGAATATTACTATATACATATTTAGATAAAAAAAATGCAGTTTAATCATAATTGTCCTGCTTGATAAACATTTGAACTTAAATGTTAATTATCTCAAAACTTAATAATAGGCGCTTACACCAAGTAAGAACTACGGCGACATATTATGTAGGACAAGCGGAGCAAAAGGGTTAAACTTAAATTTATCTTTATAATTATGTAGTAAATTGTTAGGAGTATATTCACTATACTCACATCACTAAATCACAGAGAATTTGTTTTATTCGTCCTGATAGAATTCTCCTTCACCCTAACGAATAAAAAATGGTCTGATTTTTATGACATTTTATGATAAAATTCATTTTTGGTTTTGGTGAAATACCTATTATGTACAAATATTTTTCCACTTGATAACTACAAAAACAACACAAAATATAAACAACAAAATTAAAACAAGAAATTAAAAAAATTATATTTCTAAAAACAAAACAAAAAAATAAACAAAGAAGTTCGACCCTTCGATCCATTCGGCCCTTCGACCCTTTCGGCCCTTCGACATTCGGCCCTTCGACCCATGCAGCCCTTCGCCTTTCGGCCCTTTGACCCATTCGGCTCTTCGACATTCGGCCCTTCGACCCATTCGGCCCTTCGACATTCTGCCGTTCGAAATTCGGCCTTGTTCTTTATTTTACACAGATTCAATTTTTAAATTTTTGCTCGCAATTAATATTGTATTTAAATTAATTCTTAGTTTAAATGTTCATTTTGATCGAAATATTATGTTGACATTTTAAGTAATAAAATGTTTATACTTTATACGAAACAAATTCATTAAAAATAAAAAAATTCTTATTAAGTTGGAATAAGTATGATTATTGGATCAATAATAAGACAATTTTACAAAACTAACGATTTTTATATAAAAAGTAAATTATTTTATCAATTAATTAATTCTACATTGTATGTTATTTGGATAAAGTTTTGTGATCATATAAGTTCTCTTTATTCTGTTTACGTGCTTTGTACAAACAATGGCAAAAAATTTAAACCAATTCGGATTTGTGTTCTGAAGTAATATAAATTTGTTTGTGTAATCACATTAAAATTGTCAACAGAAAGAAGAATAAAAGAGACTGGAGCTGTACAAAAAAGATATAGCAAAATATGTGCAAGTAAAAAAACGATGACCACAAATAAAATAAAAAAGCTCAATAAACTTTTAATAAGAACAAAAGCTTAAAGTGTTTTTTAATTGTTTTATTGTTGAATTGTTATATTTATTTTTTATTATTTTAAGCTCGAAATAAAAATGAAATGTTTTTTTAATCTTTGAGATTTTTCGGTTCTTGTTGTTGCTGTGGGATCACATAATGGGTTTGTAATTGAGTGGTGGAATTATTAGCGCATAAAATATCTATAACGTGTTCCATTTAGTAGATCAAAAAATAACCATTTAAAATTTAGAAAAAGAACCGAACTAAGGGGTGCATTCATTTCTAAATTACAGATTATCAATACATCAAATGTGGGTTGGAATGAAGTGTTCTTCAAGTAACATTAGATAACTGGTAGAAGTTACATTTTCTCATACTATCCTCATTTATTACCACCTCTACAATTACTGGTAAAGTACACCGTACGGTTACTTGCTTAGGGTGTAAATGAGATGCACGGAATTTACTAGAGATTTCATTAAATTTATTTGTTTTTGCTTGTTTATATGACCATCAGAAAGAAATGTGCTTCATCAATATCAATATTTCATCAATGTGCTTTTAATAACCCCGTGCCCTTAAAATATTATAACCAGTCTGAAACAGCAGGTCTACTAGGCGATAACTATAGAAATTTTTCTTGAATCGCTGATTGTGTTTCTGTTCAATCACAGATTTGAACATAGATTACGTTTATCATGCAACCCAAACACATTGCACTAATCATTGCACGTTACAAATACAACAACTAGCGATGCAATAATTGTCAACTAAGTGACTTTAAGCAAAATTGTTATTTACGGATATAGAATCCAATTTCTGAATTATACAAATTGTTTCACATAATTTGTGCTTTGTTGGCAAATTATTTTTGTATATAAACACTTACATTTAGAGTAATAAACACAGTTAAAATAATTAAGCATTTAAACATTTTGATTCATTCTCAGCTAAAGTTCCCCTACATTGGCAAGTTCTTTAGCTGCATAAATATTGTGATTTATCGCTTGTCCAAATTTACGACTTGGATAATAAAGTGAAAATAAAGGGCTGAAACCTCTCGAGGTGATCAGAACTTCGGTCTTTGGTATCTTCAATAATGTCATAAAGTTGGTGTGATAGTCTTGACATTATTTATTTCTATTTTAAACAACATATTTACTTATACAACAACAGCCAAACAGGTCAAAAGCTTCAGTAAGATGGGTACAGGCATCCAATTTAAAACGAAAAATCGTATTCTAGAACTTTATACCGAAAGTAGTATAACAAATTATACTGATATTTCTAACCGTTTAACTGACCATATTCCAGAAATGTATCCAAAAACTCATTTTAGAATCCCACTTACAGCGCACATGTCAAATTTCATAACAAACGGGTAAGGAATAACTTATTCCATCCTACTTAGCCATATTCCAGAGCTATATCCAAAAATCATTTTAGAATCCCATTTCCAACACACATATCAAATTTCATCATAATCGGTTAAGAAATAGCCAAGTTCCATCCTACTTGGCCCTATTCCAGAGGTTTATAAAAAATTATTTTAGAATTCCATTCCCAACAAACATGTCTAATTTAATGATACCCGCGGTTAAGGCATAGCCAAGTTCCATCCTACTTGGCCATATTCCACACATATCAAATATCCCCATTTCCATACACATATCAAATTTCATTATAATCGGTTAAGAAATAGCCAAGTTCCATCAAACTTGGCCATATTCCCGAACTTCGTCCAAAATTCATTTTAGAACCAAATTTCCAATACAAATGTCGAATTTCATTATAATCGGTTGAGAAATGTGCAAGTTCCAGCATACTTGGCCATATTCTAGAACTTTATCCAAAACTCATTTCAGATTCCCATTTCCAATACACATGACGAATTTCATCATAATCGGTTGAGAAATGGACAAGTTCCATCATACTTGGCCATATTCCAGAACCTCACCCAAAACTCATTTTAGAATCCCATTTCTAACACACAAATCAAATTTCATAACAATCGGTTGAGAAATAGACAAGTTCCATCATACTTGGCCATATTTCAGAATTTCAACCAGAAATCGTTTTAAAATCCCAGAACTTCATCCAAAACACATTTTATAATCCCATTTTCAATACAAATGTCGAATTTCATCGTAATCGGTTGAGAAATGGGCAAGTTCCATCCTAGTTGGCCATATTCCAGAACTTCATCCAAAACTCATTTTAGAATCCTATTTCTAACACACATATTAAAATTCATAATAATCGGTTGAGAAATAGACAAGTTCCATCATACTTGGCCATATTGCAGAACTTCATCCAAAACAGTTTTAGAATCCCATTTTCAACGCACATGTGATGAGAAATAGTCAAGTTCCATCATTCTTGGCCATATTCTAGAACTTCATCGAAGTCCATTTCCAACACACATGTCAAATTTCATAATAATCGGTTGATAAATAGGCAAGTTCCATCATAAAAAATTTGTTAACTATTCACTACATCCAAATCCAACCCCAACTCAACTCCAACTCAACTTCAACTCAACGCGCAAATTGACCCCTAATTTAACCTTGAAATCAATTCTCAATTCAATAATCAAATAAGCATATATAAAAAAATCGTAATTTATGAACGCAGGTATTTTGGGTCAATTCGTATGGCAGGTACCCCACCCCCTTGACGTACAGTCTCCAAAAGCTTTTCAAATCTGCGCCTTGACTATAGAAACAGACTGGCGAAAAAAAATCCAAATCGGACAAGCCGTTCTCGAGATACCATGGGTCCAGACATCCAGACATCCAGACAGACGGACGGACATTTTTTTTTTTTTGCATTTTCAGACTCAGGGACTTTCAAAACGTCGAGAAAAGTGGTTTTGGACCAACCAAATTTTTCGTCATTTTTGACAGGATTTCAATACTTTGGTCTTTTTAGACCGAAGTAATTAACATTAACATTTACGATAGATATTTTGTTGCATTTTGTATCTCATTTTGCAGTTTAATTTATTTGGCTCTTTTAATTAAACGGATAACGTTGTAAAGTAATGATGGTTTGTTTGTCTATAGTATGTTCTTTTAATTTTTTTTACGCAGCATAAATAAAGATAGGGTTAGTACCCTTAAGTGGTCACGACTTGGTCATCACTTTTTAGTTTGGGGGTTATGTTTTATTATGTATATTGTGTGTATAAATTATTTGGGAATATATAACTTCATAAATAGTTTGACAACCAGAGAATAATCTAAAGGAGATTGATTATTTTTATTAAGATGATTTCCAGAAAAAACTATTTTCCATTTCCAACAAACACTCTTAATAAATATTTATTTAAGTTTTTGTCATGTTGATAATCCGAGCGAGGATATGTTGTCTTCGTTGACAATGGCAAATGAAAATAAATTTACACAAAAAAACAAATTGACAGATCCATTATTTTGTTTTGTTCTTGTGTTTGTTGTACAGAATAGGTAAGTTCTATTCCGCTGGGTTTACGCGATGGTATAGCGCGAACGTGGAGAAAGTTGAATGCTGGTTGATTGATTATATATTTTGTTTGCGCTACACTTATGGTGGTGGGTAATGGAGCCGTTACATACTACTTAACCTTAGCGTGTGTTTATTTGTAATTTGAAATTTCTGGAAGAAAAATTAAATGAAATAACTCACAACAAGAAATATTTGGGCTTGCTTCATAATGAAGTATTTTTATTTTATTAGATTTATTTTTTTTATAAAAAACGTTAAATATTTTAAATAATTAATAAAATAAGAAAAAATTTATTAATGTATTGCAAATCATCTTTTAAATAATTTTTTATGTAGGATTTCAAAAAACAAAGACCATCGACTGAGTTGTCCTCCATCCTTGTTCGTAATTTAGAAAATAAAATTCCTGCCGCCGAGACCTGTCTGATTCTACGCTTGTTAGAAGAATTTCAAGTTATTCCTTATAAAAGCACTGCAAATGTGGCCCCCGAAGTCCGCTTCCCTCAAACACTTTCATCTTCTTACCAGCGGTTTCAAGATTTAAATTGTTTGAAATACTATCATTACAAAGCTTGTTATCTATCGGTATTAAACTAACATACGTGTAATGCTGTGCTGCAATTCGTTAGCCAGATTTTTTTGTGTACCTCCTGAAATATCTCTCTGAACAAACCGGACATGCACATTTCGGAAAAGGGATCCTGAAATGATTTTTAAGTGCATTTTTGGAATATGGCCAATTTGGATGGAATTATTCCCCCGACTGATTACGAAGAAATTTAACATGTGTGTTGGAAATTAGATTATGATTTGGGTATTCCTTAACCGATTTTAGTGAAATTTGACACGCGGGATGGAAATGGAATTATAAAATGAATTTTGGATAAAGTTCTGGGATATGGCGAAGTACGATGGAACTTGGCTATTTCTTATCCGATTTTAGTAAAACTTGGCATGCCTGATGGAAATGGGATTCTAAAATGATTTTTGGATAAAGCTCTGGAATATGGCCAATTATGATGGAATTTGGCTATTTCTTAACCGATTGGGATGCGCAATTCAACATGTGCGTTGGAAATGGGGTTCTATTAGGTTGTTCAGATATTATTGCAGGTTTTCAACCATTTTATTTAAAACGACATATCTCAGTTTAGAATAAATTTTATTAATCGAAATAAGAACCATTAGAATCTACACATTGTTGCCAACAAGATACAAGTTTATTAATTCCAGTTGCATAGAATTCTGAAGTTCTGGAAGCGACGAATTCTTCGAAGGCATTTTTTGCGGCTGTTTGGTCGTTGAATACTTTTCCTTGTAAGAAGTGGTCGAGATGCTTGAAAAAGTGATAGTCGGTTGGCGAGAGGTCTGGTGAGTATGGTGGATGAGGCAGAGCTTCGTAGCCAAATTGGTTCAACTTCTGCAGCGTCGGTTGTGCAACATGTGGTCGAGCATTATCGTGCAGAAGAATTGGGCCCTTCCTATTGATTAATGCTGGACGCAGACGTTTTAGTTCCTTGTGCATTTTGTCAATTTGTTGACAATATTTCTCTGCTGTGATATTTTCGCCAGGATTCAAGAAGCTCTAGTGGATAATTCCGGCTGACGACCACCAAACAGTCACCATAGTCTTTTTTTGATGCAGCTCAGGTTTGGAGAAGTATTTAGGGCCTTTGCCACGGTCCAGCCACTGCGCTGAACGTCGTCAGTTGTCGTATAGAATCCACTTTTCATCGCACGTCACAATGCGATCGATAAATGGTTCGTTTTTGTTGCGCAAAAGAAGTGAGGAGCAAACTTCATAACGGCGATTTTTTTGGTTTTCGTTCAATTCGTGTGGCACCCATTTGTCGAGCTTCTTCGAATTTCCAATTCGGCTCAAATGTTCCGAAATTAATCAAATACTTACGCCTAGGTCCCCTGCAAGCTATCGAACAGTCGTGCGTAGGTTTACTTCCACCAAAGCCTTCAATTCATCGTCGTCAATGGCAGAGGGACTGTAACAGCTTCGCTGTAACAATAAGTGATTATTGGTATAATTTTTTTTTTGAGTTTTTTTATTATTATCATTTACATCACGCCTAAATGATTACCATTAAACATTGGTAATTTTAAATGTTTCTTTGGTGTCGATAAAGAAGTGCCTATCGAATGATTGCTTTTGGTGATAGATGCCGCAGGTTGCATGACCGGGTGTGTGTAAGCCAACAAATTCTTACGCGCGAAAATATAAAAAAAAAAAAATCTTTGTCTTTGGTGGGGGATGCATCTATAAAAGACGGGCGTATGACGTTCTCGCGGTCAGTTTTTGATGTAAATTTTAAAAGAGCTAAATAAAGAATAAAGGAATATAGTGTTGAAATTGAAATCAATTTCGAAAATAAAGTTAAGAAAAAATTTAAGTCCGTGAAAAATAAATTCTTACTGTCGGTCAGTCAGTCGGGATTAAAAAGTATAATAAGAATTAAATAATAAGTAAAGTTATTTTGGTGAAGAGAAAAAAAAAATAAGAAACAAAACAAATTCTGGAAAATTCTGGAAAAAATGCCTATTGTTTTGTATCAATTGTTAAAATTTAAGTAAATGGCTATTAGACAATTAATTATGGCTAATGGGTTATTGTTGTTAAAAATTTATAATAATAAGTGATATTTAAAATATAAGCAAATAGCGATTAAGTAATTAATTGTAATTAAATTGTATTTTGGTTAAAAAAATTAATAATGTATATTGTATAATAATAAATTGAATAGTGATGTGATAGTTCATCCAAAATAAAAATAATAAAAACAAAAAGAAAGACACAACAATAAAAATACTTTAATATCCATTATTAAAAATCTGGTGATAGTGAAATTTTGAACTAAAAAATCAAATGGTGAGAAATTAAGAACTAATAAAAGATTAGTGGCCTTAGTTACTAGAATAGACAATTCTGGCTATCAATTTTTTTGTGTTGTACAAAAAAAAAAAAAAAAAAACATTATAAATAAATAATTTTACTCTTTATTAAGTAAAAGTACTACTCTTGTCTTAAGTGAATGTTCAGAGTGAAGTGAAATAAAGCCACTCAAATGAAAACACTTATAAGTGATCATATCAACCTGTAGAATTTATTGAAATTAAAGTGAAATTTATGAGACAATTTGTGATTCCAATAAACACTGCTAGTTAGCGAATCATATGAAATTTCAACAAATTATGTCACAAAATTTAATGTGCGAGCGCCTAAATGGCGATGTATTTTCAACATACTAACCACAATCAACAGATCAACAGGCTGCCTCATCAGATTGTTAAGTCTTTTTACATTTTTTTTTTATTTTTATATTTTGTTTATATAATTATATTTTCGTTTATAAATTTCAATTTTCTTCTCTTATATTGATATAATAGATTTTTTTTTATTCATTAGTATTAAGTTCCGGTGTAGGGTAGTTTTAGGTTAGCTAGTTTAGGTAGTATTTAATTTGGGTCATTTGCTCTCATCATTGTAGTTTTTTTTTTATTTCTTTTTATACCAAAATAAATTTATTAATTTATTGTCAATGATTGAAGCCACATACAATGAGTTTTTGCAATAGTGAAAAATAATTAAAATGAGTTATTAACCGATAAGCGATGGATGAGTTGGGGTAGGTAAGTGTAGTTTAGCGTAATGGTAGGTATTCAGGATCATCCTTCCCGCGGTTAAACCCGACCTACACATACTCTAAAACCCCACGCCATACCCTGATGCTTAGCCGGCAACAACCGCTCAAGAGTCCCTGTGTAGGTCCAATTCTGTTAGCACAATGCTTGTTTTGGAGGATAATTTCATTTGTCTTTATTTTTCTTAAATTTTATTGATTTTTCTTACTACTCCTTTCAAATTTATTTTTTATGGATATCCTCCAGAACAGGCAAAGTGCTACAGGACGTCTGCGAGCTTTCTCATCTTCAAGACTGAGTTCACCACGACGAAATTTTTGAAACCAACGTTGTATTGTGTATTCGTCAACACTTCCTTGGCCCCAAATTTCATTGATGTTTTGAGCCGTTTGTGCTGCACTGCGGCCGAGTTTAAATTCATACAAGTAAATTTGGCGAAATTCTTGTTTTGACATCTTAACTTCAAAGGTCTATAAATAGACAAAACTACAATTTAGATTACAAATAGATTATGTGCTAAGAAAGAGAATAAAATAAGCTTTAAAATGACTTATAATGTTAAACCCTTTAGTGATTTTAATCTAGTAAAATATCGATGTTTGGCTTCATAGCGCATTGTCCACGTATAAATAATTGGTCCCATTTACCTAATGATACTGGGGTAATGAGTAAGTAGGTGTTCTTTAGGAGAAAGTTGTTGTTTAAAACCATTTACAATGAAGTCCAAATATTGAGATACTAAATGCTGCAGTTTACAAATTTGGGGTTCGGAAACTTTATAAGATAATATTATAGATAAATTCTGAAGTAAATTACTCAAACATTGCCATTGTGGATCGTGTCCGGATAAATAAAAACGACTAAATATTAAAGGGAAATATTTTATCAAACATAAAATTTGAGCCGCATTTTGGCCGCAATGACTTTTATCTAAATTTATATTTGAAGGCTTGTTTTTATTTTCCCGAAACTCAAAATGAAATGCAGCAATTGTGTCATTTATCTTATCAATATTTTTAAAAAATTTTTCCTGTAGAAAGAACTGCAACATATACTTTATAAACCGTGAAATAAATCCTTCTAAACCATCGTGCATGAAATCTACACTTTTGTTTTTAATTGTGTTGAAAAACCTAAGTTTATTTAAAATAGGATCCTTTTGAATGCCTTTGGTATCAATCAGATTGATTTTTTTATCTGGTGGGAAATTTTTTAATATTTCATAACAATCTTCTTTTCGAAGAGAATTGATATTTTCCTCAGTACATGTTTTAGTTTGAAAACTTGGTAAGGTACAGAAACGACAGAAAAATCTGGCTGAAAACGATTTTGTAAAACCCAACATATCATTAGCCGCAAGGTTATCATGTGACAATGTTGCTATTGTTCCTTGTAAATTTCCCAAACCATCAACATGTAAGCCTTCTTCAAGATGTTTTATGTCGTTTACAATGGGCTCTAATACTGAATTTAAATTAAAATCACCATGCAAATCGTTAACGTAAAATAATGCCACAAGAAATATATTTTCTAGGTGAGATTTTAAAAAGCTAGGAACATTTACGAAACTAAAATAAATTGCTCCTATTTTATGAATTACTGTTTTGCTACCAAGCACTTTAACAATTTCAAAATCGTCGTAGTACAGTTGAATAAGCAAGCAATTTTTGCTGGCAAAATTAGATTTAATTGATTGAAAAAGTTTTCCACAACAAAAATATTCATAAAATTCAGAATCACAAATATGAGAATCGTTAAATGCTTTGAAAAGTTTAGTAAAATTTTTGTTTTTGAAAACAGCTTGAATTGTTGATGTTATTGGGATAAATTGAAAATAGTTTTGGACCAATTTTCTTTTATAAGAGTTAATTTTTTTACGAAGCGTATTTCCCATCTAGTTCCAATTGGTATTTCTATAGGTTGAACAAAGTGAGCATTTAATGATAATATTTTGTTTCGTAAATATTTAGAACAGTACGGGTTAAAAGTATTACTTATTTGATTTTCAATTTGGTTAAAAGATAATTCAAAATGGTTTTGTCTTGATAACGGCTCAAAAACATTACTTACGCACGCCGACAATTTTTTAGACTCGCACAAGATTCCAGTTATAACATCTTCTGGTAAGCCGAGTGTATTAATTTTATTCGAAAAGAGTTTTATTTGATTTTCTAAGTTTCCCAAATTATCCTTTATTTGGCTTTCTATTGAAAGATCCTTTTGATTTTCAAACTCAATACGATTGGCATGATGTGACTGAGCGTCATTACTTGAAATCAAAGCAGGCACCACTTGCAAGTTATTATTTGTTTCTACATGTTTTTTAGCATGTCTTCGTAAACCAGACAATGTATTAAACGTAGATTCACAATCAATGTCTATTACACATTTTAGTTTAATTTCAGATTTTTCTTTGATACCTTCTATTAACTTTAAATGACTAAAAATTTCATTACGATTTTCGAACTTTTTATAACAAAGAAAACAAAAAAAATGACATTTTGATTTCAAAATTTAGATTAATATGTTAAAACGATAAAAATTATAAACTAATGGTTATTTATTCTAAATGACTTCAATTATTTCATTATGAAAATTTTTAATTATTAAAAAAAGCTTTCTAATAAAATATAGACAATAATTGTGCCTAAATGAACAATAAAAAATGTTATAAAATAAAAATATATCTTAAAGTTAAAATGAATTAACACAAATTCACAATTAATTCAGCTGTTTAAAAAATAATTAGTATAAATAAATTTGATCGTTTATAAATAATAACTAATAGAAAAATACAGAGCAATTATCAAAATGTTTGTATACTAAAAAAATAGACAATTTGGATGTTTTAATGTGGATACAAAAAATTATAAAATTAGTAGCTATCAAAACGATCACATATTTCAGTCTTAAAAACTTATCTCATAAATTATCTTTTGGTAAAAAATTATTAAACGAATTCATAAAATTATTAAAATAATAAATTTAATTTGATAACTTTTGGTCAAACTTACTAATAATTTCGAGTACTCTATTGGATAATTTATAATTTAGTTCCATTTTATACGTATACGATGCTATAAAGTCCCAAAAATTCTTTAAGCTCACTGGAAAATGTTGATTGAAAACGTAATGCGATTTAAAAAAGCAATCCAAAACCTTCGAAAAATTGTATTCGACGGGTACAGCAAAAATTTCCTGCTCAACGCAAATATAAAAATTTGATATTGCCTTTTTATTTGCACCAATGGCTATTATGTATGGATTCCTTAAATCCTTTTCAAGAAGTTCCTCGGTTGTTAAATTAAGCTGAAGGGAAGAAAAATTGTATTATAATAACATCATTAAAGTTGAGCAAAAATATGGTATTAACTTTGAAAATGTTAACATAAATGTTTAAAAAATAATACCATAATGCCCGGTTTCACAACAATAGAGGGAATGTCCGGTTAAATAAAATTTCATCCCTTTCTTCTTTTATGAAATTGCGATTTACTTCATAATAAAAATTAAAAGCATGCTAATTTTATTTCTTTTTTACATGAACATTTTAACTGGAGAGGTAAATATTTAACTGCCCAGCTATTATAGAAAAATAATATAATCAACTTGCATTGAAATTGTATTATGAAACAAAACGCAATTTCATAAAAAAAGAAAAGAGGGAAATATTATTTAACTAGAGATTGGATGCTTTTTCCTGAAACCGAGCATAAAAGAAATTTAAAGAAGGGAAAGCTAATTCAATATAACTAAAATATATACATGATTATTGGCAAAGATACATTTTCCATATATACTTTAGATTAGAAATTAAAAATACCTGTTTAAAAATTATCAACTTGCTAAGTGATTGGATGTACCGATCCCTGGATAGTTTAGCCGATGATTTTCCTGCAGCAGTTTGAGGAAGTAATTTGATCAATAAAAAAATTAATTTGATTGCGGGAGTGGTTTCCATAAAGGCAATTCTTATTTTAGTGTACGAATAAAATAAAAGTATATAAGGTTTGTATTATTTGTTACCTGAAATGAGAGCAGACTCTTCTAAATTTTGTTTTGAACAATCTGTGAAAACTGTTTCGATTATTGATGAAAATGTGTGCCAATTTTCTAAAAATCCCTCCGAGTTATTTGGAAAACGTAGATTGAAATCAAGCAATATCTGCAAAATAAAATAAATTAAAATGTAATAGCTATTAAAAATTTCCAAAAAAAAATAATTACTAACCAATTCCGGTTTTAAAAAAAAAAGGGTATTGTTTTGAAATTTGATTAATTTCATTGTTTTGGAAAGCTGCAATTCTAGCTTGAAGAGTGTCTTTAAGTTTTCTTTTAATAAGGTCTAGTTGGGTAACGTTGCAATTTTTTAAAATTAAAATATCTTCTTCCTCTGCCATAGCTGAGCTCACATCCAAACTGTTTTTCTCGGAATCGCTTGCACTATCGCCTGCAAAAGTTGGTTATACATGAAAACATAAAACTACTTAGTTTTCACGATTTTGATCGCAGCAACAATCGTCTTTTTTATATAAATATTTGCAATTATAATTATGATAAAAAATAGGGTAATCTATGATCACATTCACAACAATGAATACAGAAAAAAAGATGTTAATTGTGATCCTTATATGGTTTTAGGTTTACCCTATATTTACAATACAAAATAATTCATAATTTTAGTGGGCTGCTTGTTTCAAAAAACACTTAGTTTTTCTCTGTGTATAACCAACTTTTGCAGGCGATAGTACATACATTCTTCTCATATTTACTCTTCCGTTTCCTAACGTTGTCAGTCATTCTGGCCTTATTGCGAACATTATAGAGTCTCGTTGAAATAAAACCCGAATTAGTTTTACCATTAAATAAAAGTTCCTAAAATTAACGAGATTTAGGGACCATTCAAACTAAGTGCGAATTACGAATACGAGTGAACAATTTTTATAAAATTATTATATATAGAATATTTATGGTATACAATACAATAGTGTTATTTTTAATATATATTAGTATGATGTTTTCAATCAAATTAAATTGAATTAAGCTCGAAAATATTATTTCGAACTTAGAGATGAGAGAAATTCGATTGCAATATGAAATTTACAAACGAACTTCAGTTTTCTTTAACTTTCAACTAATTTTCCGTGTTAATTAAATTTATCTTAATTGAAAATCAAACCGATATTATAAATAAACAATTTTTTTTTTATACGTAAGGGCTTTTGTATCAAAATTTTATAAAAATTGCTTACTCGCATTCACAATTTGCGCTTGGGGTGAGTAGCTCCTTAGAGCTTAGTATAAAATTGAAAATATTTAACTAACAATTCCATTTTGTGAGCTTTTTAGTTGCGGGAAAATTTGAATAAGCGCTTCTGCTAATGCGCATTTATGGTGGTTTTCCGGATACCACCTAAATCTATTCACAAGAAAGTTTACTGACTCACGTATAATTGCTCGTCTTTCTACATCTTTAATAGGAAGTAATTCATTCTTTGTATTACTCATTTTCCTTAAAACGTGTGAGTTTTCAGATTTAGATATAAAAGTTTTCAGTTCCTACCAAAGAAAAATAAGCAAAAGATTATAATGCACGAAGATTAAAATTTAAAGTTGAAATTACCTCACAACTAATGTAAATTTCCAATCCCAATCGAGCATTTTGCCTCTCTACTGCAACTGGCGCTAAAACTAAATATTACATTATACAAACAATCAATAGCCTTCAATAGAAATATTTTGGCAATACCATTTCTTTGAGTGGTTACATTATATTCCTTTAATATTACGTGTAGATGAAATTGGGGATTGGAATATTGTTGTTTTATTATGTAAAGAAAAATGTCTGCCGGTATAACTGTTCTTTCAGAATCCGCAAAATGAGCTATGTCGAAGGCAGAAATATTTAAAGCAATTGCAGCTGAAAACATGAAAACGTCAATATAAAATTAAATGAAGCTTAATAGAATTTGTAATAAAAAAAATAATACTGCTAATATTAAATTTAAAAAAATTTAACAAACAAGTTGTACTATAAACTAATTAGTATTACATAATTTAAAAAAATAACCAATAAATAGTATGTTATATCAGCTTACCAGAAATTAAGAAATCCTCATATTCAAATTCTAGACCATTATATTTAATTATTTTCAAAAATGTAAAATTATTTTCTTCACGAATTTTAATAAAGGCAAACTCCAATTTATTTAGATCATCCATGTTTCACTGCGGCGTCACTTGGACTAAATATTCACTTTGTCAAACTTAAACGAACTATTATTAATTTTTATTTACTATTTATTAAGTTTAATATTATTATTTAATATTAATAAAGAGTACTAAAAAAAAATCACCCAAATTAACCACAATGCCTTATACGTAGCAATATTCACCTAGCAATGAAATAATTTATGAGCACAAAGAAAGGAGAATATTAAAAATAAGTTCGAAAAGAAAACAAAATGTGTATTTTTATTTTTGGTTTTCTATCAAAACGCTCTCTGAGAGCAAAATAAAGAATTTTATTACCGTTAATCCGTTTTAACAAAACAATCTAATAGAGCATTATTACTTTATAACATAACTGTATTAAAAAAATAATAATTTCACAGGAATGACTGATTGTTTTAAATTATAATGGATCATTGTATTGTATAATTTTTAATACAAGGCTTCTATTAAATTTAAACGGAAGTTTTTTAACTGTGTAGAAGTGTATCTTTAAGTGAGATCATGTTGCTTGTTTTTGTCGAGGCATCGAATACCACACGTAGCTTCGTAGTGGTGCTCTCGTTCTTAAAAATACCTTGATGTTGTAAAAATATCTGATGGTCTTGAGCGATGTCATGCTTAATAGGTTTTAAGTGTGTTGTACTCCTTTATAAACTCACTGTACATACGAGCAAACCTTCCATCTTTCGCAAATTTACATTTCAGAGTTTTGGTTGCCATATTTAGGAAATTTCCAAATGTCGGTTTTGGTGCCTTAAATATTATGTGTACCGAATGAAATTTGTGATTTGTACATGAAGAATTAAAACTAAACGGCAATATATAATCATTATTTTTCTGTACTTGTTCTATTGCACATATTTTAAATAATCGTATTCATTCAAACTTTTTGTTCATTTTACGGCGAACATTCACCTTTTCATAATCCCATTTATTATGTATGGATGTGATCTTAAGCCGCATTGGCAAACTGTTTGCCAAACCATATGTTTTTTTGCCAAATTTTTCAACAGCTATGGTAGTAATTGCTCCGTCCAGTTCTTTACCTTTCTTTTTGATGTAATATTGGGGACTTGGAAGTGTCGAGAAATCCATTTTGACGTAGGTCTCGTCGTTCATTACGAAACAAGAATCTTTTCTTTCGTTCAACCATTTGTTATGTTTCTTTGCTCGATCGATCCCTCTATTAAATAGTTCAACACTTCTTTTGGGGATTTTTGACTTCTTGCATGTCCGTAGATTATTTCTGGTTTTAGCTCGTTCCACAATCGATTTGGTTGTTTTGGTTTTTCTGGCCAAATCTCGCACAGACATCGAGGGATGTTTCGAAATGACTCTTACAATTTTCTGATCCAACATTTTATTTGGAGCACCTGATTTTTCTCCGGATCCAGGCTTGCGTGATACAGAAAGATTGATTTGACATTTTTTTTTACATTTGTTACCGTATTACTGGTAACACCGGCCAATTTATCAATTTTTTTATTGGTATACTCGGGATGATCATTGCACAATCTAATTATTAAATCACATTTTTCTCCTTATGATGCGTCCATTTCGAAACAAATGAAACAAATGTCCAATTTGACGTTTATTCGTTTTTTTAAATTGTTTTTCTACAAAATAACGGTACCAGTTTTTTTCTTTTGCGTAGTAACCTATGAGATAATATAATTTTGGGAATCACAAATTTCATTCGGTACACATAATAGTAATCTCACCACAAATCTGTCATTAACATCCCTTGTTGTATTGGAGTTGTAGGTGACTCTGGCACGTTTGTCCTTGCAATGTCAGCTTGAATTTGGGTTCAGGTAGCTACTCTAATTCCCTGAATGCCCTCAAAGATTTGTCTATATAACTAAATATTGAACTGTCCAGAATGTTTCTCAACTAAAATCCAACCCAGAAATGTATTTTGTGGAATAATTTGTCCTTTAGCATCTATTAGGTTAAAGACAGTTCCAACACCTAGTAAAATATCAACTGACTTTGACGAGTTCCTTTCTGGATCAGCCAACCGTAGTGTCGGATTTCACTTTATTTTTTTTTCCGCGAGTAGGTGCTGGTTTTTATTTATTATGAAATTTGCTTGCCCAATCCAAAACCGTGATTTTTAACTGCTGTGCAAATGTATTTTGTCGTATCCAAACAATTGAAAACCGCACTGGTACAATGGCGCATGTATTGAAATAAAATTCCGCACCGCCAAATATTATATGTCGCCAAGAATGTACCACCAATTTAAATAGGTATACGTAGATAATACCGCCACAATCAACATATATTTTATGTTTCAACATACAAAATAAAATCCACAGTTTTATTCACTTTTAATGTTTAATTTATTAAATTTTTATTAATTTCTTTAAATCTGACGTCTTTTTATTAACAAGCCAAAATCAGTAATGACAAAAAAAAAATGAAATAGAGCAACAGGTTATACAAAACAAAAAAGGTACTATAATTATAAATTAACAAAAAAGTACTATATGCTACTTTACCATTTTCTCTTCGTTATCAATTAATTTGACAGATGTAAAAAATGTCGGTAAGTTCAGATGAAAACAAACAAAATTATGAAACCATTAAATAAACAACTATTCTTAGGTAAATTGTTCCAGATGAGCAATCCTGGGAATCTACACTGGACATGAATGATTCCCGTCATTCACAAATAAGCTAAGTTTCTCAAATAAATAGAAATCATTAATTTTCAGCTAAAATTTTACTTTTCTTTTCAGGTTAATTTTCACTGGATGACTCATATGGATCGCTTAAATTAAAAACTGGGGTGTAATACAATGAATAAATATGTGCTTTAATTATAAAGCATAATTAGTTTGATTTACGTCGACGGAATTATTTCAGATTTGTCCGAAACCATACACGTAGGTTTTCCAAGAGCTGCATATCCGCTGAGTTAATGTATGTTGATGGTTGAATAGTGGTAATTTCGGAAGAATGTAAACCTCGACCTCAATTTCTTTAGGTGCATTTGTCCTACTGGTTAAATTTAATGATACAAGTCCTCTCGTGGACTCTATTTTACATTGGAAAATTATGGAAACTGCAATTCTTCCATGTCTTCTCGTTAAATTAAAACGTTGCATACATGCTTCGGATATGAAGGACATTTGCGATCCCGTATCCAATAAAACTCTGAATATTATTCGATTTCCGTAACGGTCCTTTACCCGAATGAAGGCAGTTGGCAGTATTACAAGCGCTTTGAGTTAATTGCTTTCCTACATCGTTGTTGGTTGGGCTCACAACCACAGCTTTTTGTGTTTCATCAGCTTGAATATGCAGTGGTGTGTAATGTCTTTTCTTGCAAACATGACAATTTTTTCTAGACCTAACTTGATAGACGGAATGGCTACCAGCCAAGCAGTTGAAACAGCGTTCCGTTTGAAAGATTGACGTTGCTCCGTTGTTTGGTCTAAAATGGTTGAATGATATATAAAGATCGGAGGATCACTATGTTGGGGGCAACGATCATGTATGTTTAAATCCACGCGGTTGGGCGCGATTGACCCTGCCAAAATTTTCCCAACGCTGTTAACTCCGGTTCCAAGCACTCTTCCTTTTCGCTTTCCGCAAGTTTATTAAACAATTGCGCACAACAATAGGTAGGCTGGCGCAATTATTAAAATAAAGACCAAAAATGTATAAAGAAAATAAAAATTTATTGTATTTAACTCGGCTGGGCGAGTAAATTACGCTATGTTATTTACACAGTTTTTTACACGTAAAAAACGTGTAATTTATTAGTGATATTGAACATATTCTGTCATAATAATACAAATTCTGGAATACATACATACATATATCGAATTCAGACACGATATATCGAATTTTGACTTATTGATGATGAAATTATGATGCCACTAAATTAATTTCAGCCACGACTTATCGAATTCTAATATGTTTTATCGAATACTGGTATGATTATCGAATATCGGCATAATATTTCAAATTTTGGCTCAAGCTTTTTCATGAATTATTGAATTCTGACATCATAACATCAAGCGCTGAAGAAATGTATCGAATTTGGATACGAGATATGGAATTCTTTGACATATCATCTCAAGCCTTCAGAATTCGATATATCATCCCAAAATTCGAGATGTTATGTCAGAATATTTCACGATATATCCAATTCTCATATGTCATCTAGAATTTTGAGATGATGCATTGAATTCTGAAGTCATGACATGATATATCAAATTCTGATAAGGCCTTTGGAATTCTGACAAAACATGTCGAATTTTGACCAAATATGTCCAATACGGAAAATTTAAAATATCGACGTGAATTTTATATGACACGTTAAAATTTAACTTGTGATATTGAATTACCTATAGAATTCTGAGATAAAATGTCAAATTTTGAGATGATTTACGGAATTCTGAAGGTTTCATGACAGATTTATCAAATTGTGACAACCTTTCAAATTCTAGAATGATATACCGAATTTATCTAATTTTGACATAATACTTTAGACAGACACAAAATTGATCGCGATTTTCATTTATCCCGATTGTAAAAAATCACGTGCTGAAAATGAAATAATCCTGTTGTTGTATAAATCGTGTAATGCCAGACAGGCAAAAATCCATTAATCTAGAATTCGCGATTATTCAGTTTGTGTCTGCCTACGGTATAAGATATACAATTCTGATATTATAAATTCATATTCTGACATGTCATATCAAATTTTAATGTCGTATGTAGAATTCTGATATATAGAATTATGACACCCAAAATTCAAATTCTGATTTCCGACATACCGAATTTAGACAGCCTTAACTCTAATTTTGACAGGACAAGTCGAATTCTGGCTTGACATATCGAATTCTGCAATAACATACCCAAAATGCGAATTCTGATATGACATCGAATTCTAAAATTATTTATTGTGGTTCCCTTGGTATGCCAAATTCTGACATGATATACCGAACTAAATACTATATCAGAACATTACATATCGAATTCTGATATGATTTATCAAATTTTAGCATGAAATCGAACTCTGACTTCATATATTCAAATCCCGGCTTGACATATTGAACTATACCATGATTGACACATTTAATATACATAAATTCCGACAACCAAAATGTGAATTCTGACATAATGTAATAAATTCAGATGTGACATCATATATTCAAATTCTGACACGACTGATATTTAATTTATCACAATATGGCGTATCGAATTCTTACATGAAGTAACGAATGGTACAATTTATCGGATTCTGGCATAATATCTCGAATATGTGACATGTCGATTTCTGGCATGATATATCGAATTCTGGCATAGTATATAGAATTCTGACATCATAAATACAAATTCTGATATTGCATATCTAATTCTGACATAAAGTATAGAATTCTTCATGATAATTCGAATTCTGCCATCAAAAATTCAAACTCTGATATGAGATATCGAATTTTGACATCAAAGATTTAAGTTTTGATAAAACATACCGAATTCGCTTATGATTTTTGGAATCCTGATATAAAGTGCCTATTTTTGGCATCAAAATTCAAATTTTGACGTGACATATTGAATTTTAACATGTTATTTCGATTTCTAACATAATTTATTTTATTCTGGTATAGTGTATCGACATGATGTATCGAATTCTGACATCACAAATCTGGCATGATACATCGAATTCTGACATGATGCACTGAATTCAACATCAAAAACTCAAATTCGGTCTTGACATATTAAATTCAGACATAATATATCGAGTTCTGACATCATACAAATTCTGATATTGTAAATCTAAACTCTTACAGCATTCATCAAAAATTCAAATTCTGACATGACTGGGATCCTGGTATATCTAGTAGAGGGTAAGGGGGAAATAAAATACCTCTCACGGACCAAACAGACTAGGGGAAGGAACCCCGATTTCAATCCAAATATGGCGAGACACAAAAATATGGCAAACCTTTCGGTGCACGGGGTCGGATCCCCAGTACCGGCGCTTTTCGGGAGTGAGCAAGCAAGCTCCCAAGCGTCCTTATCGAATGACTGCAGTGTACCAGTGGTGGCAAACTTGGCCACTGGTGCATTAAAAACTACAATTGAGGAACAGAAGAGACGAGAGCTGTGGGATAGGCTAGGCCAGAAGATTAGAGGCCTACACGATTATGCCAAGCCCAAAAATAACGTCCACAAGGAGATAAAGGATTTTTTGAGGTCGTTGTGTGCGATATTTGAGATGCTCACACAGTGTAATGAGGAACTGGGATTAATACCACGAAAGGAAAGCAAGGTGAACGAGACGCAAACGTCACCGGGGCTTATAGCCCAACAAGAGAAGTCAGAGTTGCAAGCAACCGACAAAAGAAAACAAAGCGTGTCGCCTCCTGAAGCCAAACAAAAAGCCAAAAGACCGGCATACAGAGAAGGAGTAACTCCCAGTAGAGCAGACCAACCCGCGATTCTCGAGGCAAAGACTCCCAAGGCTAAAACTCCCAAGAGGGGTCTTCCTGCAGGAGGTTGGGAAACGGTAAAGAAAAAAAAAGCCGGAGAAAAACCCACCGCGTCCGCGTTTAAGGCCGGTCTGCCCGATACTCTGGTTGTGAAGGCTGAGGAAGGGAAGTCATATGCGGATATTCTTTGCAGCTTAAAAAATAAAAAAGATATGGAACAACTGGCCATCATGGTCAAAAAAGTCAGCAGAACAGCTGCCGGAGAACTTTTGTTGGAGCTGGACTGGTCCGGCGGGCAATCGGCTGAACAATTCCACACCTCCGTAGCTACCAGGATGGGGAGTTCGGCCGAAATAAAAAGTGTCAAAACGAAACGGTTATTGAGCTGAAAGATCTCGATGAGCTCACGACAAAGAAAGAGATATGCGAGGCCTTGAAGTCTCTAGAAGGGGCATCGGACTGTGGTGAGTCAGCAATTAGATCTCTCAGAGTCGGATTTATAGGAACACAGACGGCAGTGGTCAGCCTCCCAACGGCTTTCGTCAGGAAAGCATCAGAGATTGGTAAAGTTTCGGATCGCGCCTGTAAAGGGCGCAACAGGTCAAAACATTGTCTTAGATGTGGTAGAGAAGGACACTTGGCTAAAGAATGTTCCGTGGATCCGAGCTGCTTGCTGTGTCAGGGGAAACCTGAGAATGGGCATACTGCTAGCAGCAGTAGATGCCCAGTGTACCAGAAGGCCTTCCGGGCGGCAACTAATAAGAAAGCATGAATATTCTCCAGTTGAATCTAAATCACTGCGAGGCGGCGCTGGAATTGATGGTCCAGAAAACGAGAGAGCTGAAAATCGATGTAGCAATAGTGTGCGAGCAGTATAGAAACATTGAAAGCCCAATTTGGAGGAGCAATCTGGACACTTCGCTTATGACAAGTACAGGAATCCATGAAAGTGCCACGGACCGGTTTCAGGTGGGTCAAGGTGGATGGAATATATATCTACAGTGTCTATGCCCCATCTGACGACTCAGTAGAGGAGTTTGAAACGCTCTTTCACCATCTTGCCGGTGACGCAAGAGGACGCAAACCACGTATCATTGCGGGCGATTTCAATTCTTGGGCTACGGAGTGGGGCAGCAGAGAAATAAATCAGCGAGGGGAGACACTGCTGGATTATGTTGCCTCAATGAACGTCGTTTTAGCTAACACCGGGGACCGGCCGACTTTCACACGCGGTGGCGCCAGCTCGATAATCGACTTGACATTCAGGAGTGAGTGTTTAGCACACCCTGGCTTAAGGTGGGAGGTCTCCAATCTTTATACACATAGTGATCACCAGGTTATCCTCTTCAATATTGCCGAAGCTGGGAAACCAAGAAGGGTAGTGAGACAGCCAAGCCACAAATGGAGTGCAAGGGCATTCGACAGAGGGACCATCACAGCCATGCTGGAGGATGAAACGGTTGACATGGGTTCGCCGAACGACCAGGCGGTCCAGCTTATGTCACATGTTGCCAATGCCTGCGATGCCTCTATGCCAAGGACGTCGGCAAAGAACCACCGACCACCAGTATATTGGTGGAATGATGACATCGTCGAACTCTGTATAAGATGCCACCGAAGCAGAAGATTGTGCCAGTGAGTAAGGGGTCGATCGGGCTTCAATGTATCCCAGGATCAGTACCGGGGGATCGTAAAGCTTTGAAATCAAAATAAGTAAACGTCGATGCTGGATGGAGCTATGCAAAGAGGTTGATGAGGATCCCTGGGGCAGACCGTACAGGACTATTATGGCAACTATTATGACTTTCGTGTCCGAAGCAACTTACCAGGCAAAATTGGAAAAGTTCATGTATATTTTAACAACAAAATTATTAAGTCTTCTTTGATGGAGAAATTTAAGGTTTTGAGGAAATTATCATCATCTATTTTGGATTCTTCGTATAATAGTACAATCTACATTAATGAGTGTTTGACGCCTTTTAAAAAAAAATTATTGTTTGCTGCCAAGAATTGTAAGATTGAAAAGGGATACAAATATATGTGGATGAGAAATTATTCAATTATGATGAGAAAGATAGATGGCGGAGCTGTACATTACATAAATTCATTAGATGATTTAGATAAGTTATAATTTTTAAATTTATATTATTGTTTTTATTCTTAATTAATGTTTGATATCTTTTTAGAAAACGAAGGTCTAATGAATTTATGTGATGTTTCTCAGAACGGTGTTGATAATCTCTCTCATACATTAGAGCATAACGATATTTTTTTTATTCATCAAAATATTCGGAGTATAAGAAAAAATATTGGTGAGTTCACTTCTCATTTGCAAAGTTTTAGTAAGCTGCCTCATATTATATTTCTAAGTGAAATTTTTATTGAGGAATCCGAACTTGACTTTTACAAAATTAACAATTACGAGCTTTTCGCTAGTTGTAACGTGAATAACCGGAATGCTGGTTTCGCTGCTTATATTCAAAATAGCATGAAATATTTGAGCATTGAGAAATTAAATTTTAGATCTGCTGATGCCATGAAAATTGATGTTGTCATTGATGGAGAAAAATTTTCCTTAGTCGGTTTTTATAGACTGCATGAGTTCAATGTGAATTTATTCTTAGGTGAATTAGAAAATTTTCTTTCATCGATTAGATCTGGAAATCTAGTGCTCATTGGGGATATGAATATCGATTTATTAAATAGCTCATCAATTGTGAAAGATTATTTACTTATTCTTTCTTCACATGGTTTTCGATCGCTAGTGAATCAGCCAACTAGAGTCACTGAGAATTCTTCTACATGTTTAGATCATATTTTTATTAGGCAAACTTTATATTCTAATATTTCACTTAGCTCATTCGTTTTTGATATGAACATCTCTGATCATTGTGCGACCTTTCTTTTAGCAAAGTACAATAAAAATGTAAGGATTGAAAGTAATTTTACATCACATTCTAAAATAGATTTTATTTATTTAAATGAGTTAATTACTAACATTTCGTGGCATCACCTTTATAATACATCTGACGTTGACGTAGCATATTCTCTTTTCATCGAAACAATCAAAGGTTGTATTGAAAAGAGTACATATTGTGTTAAAAAATATGATAACCCTAAACTTAAGAATTGGTTAACTTTTGATCTTTTCAAAAAAATTAGAGTTAAAAATAATTTATTTAAAAAGCTTAAAGCCCACCCATCTAATTCAAACTTAAAGGATAAGTATAGAAAAGTGAAATTAATGGTGGAAAATGAAATAAAATTCGCTAAACAGACATATGATATTATAAAAATAAATTTCATAATTGTTTAAGAAATTTTGAAAGCCAGTGGAATCTGGCCAATGAACTTGTTGGGAAACATTCGTCGCATGGTATCATTAAGGGTATTGAAGATACTAATGGTATTATTCAAGACGATCATTTTTTAATGGGCAATATATTCAACAAATTTTTTGTAAATATTCCGAAAACTTTAAGCAATGTACATATTGAGCACCGACCTTTAAGTGAACCTGAATTTAGCGAGTTTCTTTATGGAAAGAATAATTTCAATAGTAGTAGCTGCTTCTTTAATCCGATTGACGAAAATGAGATACATAGCCTAATTATTCATTTGAAGAATTCCAATTCAATAAGTGTTGATAGTATTTCTAATAATATAGTTAAAATAATAGCTTTATTTATTTTGAAACCATGTTACGTTTCACTTGTCTACGTACATCATCAACGCCCGCATGGTTTTTTTTGCTGTCTGCGTTGCCTTTATTTTATTCGGTTTGCGTGCGTCTATTGGGTGCTACTATCGCATAAGTTCATAGAACTTATGATTAGTATGGAAAAGAGAAACGTCAAATTTTTTTTGGTTGGGGGAAAATAGAAAAAAAATCGCCATTCGGTGTGTAAATGTTATAAGGATCGTTTGATGTGAACGAAAAAAAAAAAATAAATAAATAACAAAACCAAAGAATTATAACAAAAAAAAAATAATTTACATAATAATGTATAAAAAAAAATAATTTATAAAAAAATAAAAGTTAATTAGAAAAAAAAAGAAAAGTGAAAGAAACCGGATAAATTGTCTGTTGATTTGAGTGAAGCGACCAAAAGAATTCAAAATTAATAAGCAAAGAAAAAAAAAACTCACAGACACAATAACACACCTAAAAACAAATTGGACGTTCAGTAAATTATATTAGAACGAGCTGTAAAGCAAACGCATATCAGTCAGCTGAAATACCACCGAGAAATAACGTGCGTTCTAGCACCATATCCGTGCGTGATCAGCGAGTACAATATTGAAGGTGCTTGTGCGTGAAAGGGGACATCATCAGGGCGTTGGGGCAAATTTCGAGTCATCCTGTTGGCGTGGAATCAATTATTTTGAGTGACATCTTGTTGCTACCAAATCAGTCTGTTTGTTTATTGTTTTTTTTCTCTATATTTCTTCAATATTATCATTATTATTATACATAAATATTGTTTCTTGAATTAATTCCCATTTTTTTGTTGGGCCTCTGTTTGGTTTTTTTTATATTTATTTTCAGGCTGATACACGAGCTCGGGTGTTGGCGTGACGGCGTGTTTCCAGTGACATTTTGGTCCAAATTAATCTCAAGAAAGAATCTTTATATTTGCCTTTATTACATAATGTTTAAAGTAAAGTTTCATGGTTATTAATATTATTTTCTGTCACAACAATAAATACAAACAGATTGTTAATTATGTACGGTAAATTCAGGATGTTGGTGTGATTTTTTTTTTTCGAATTCAGGAGATGAGTGTGAACGGTAAGTGTGTGGATCCGGGTTTTTTTTTCATAGTGCAGCATCGTAAGTCTCAATGGGACTCCACCCTAAAAGAATCCTCCCTCGGCTGAGTTCTAGTTGGCAATCGCTGCAGGTGGAGACCATGAGACATCTGCTTACGGGCACTCAATAAAACGAGTGTTGCGTAACAGTGGCGCCCAAACGTAAACGGTAAAATTGATTAACGTAATTTTAAAATTTATTTACAGCGTTTTTCTAATTAATGTTTTTTTTTCCATGTGCTTGTTGACTTTTATATCAAGGTCATTTGCATTTATGAATTTAACAGTCAAAAGTGAGCACATTTCAAGTTTAATTTATTTTTTTTTGTATTTTTTTTCAGTTGTATGGTTTACCATTCTTCATGTTTCGCTGCTATATCGGCTGATTGAGTCTTTGAATTTAGTGGTAGTAAAAACGGAAGCATGGATGATCATTTCAACTTTCAACGTTTTTTTTCTAGAAAAAGATAATATTTTTGTTGTTTCTTTGCAAAGTAACGCATTGTTGTCCACTATTTAAGTGTTTGAGGCAATGTCAGATATATTTTGCAATACTATAACATTTATTTAGGTGAGGGTGTATTTTATATCGAGATTAATCTTTTTGAATTATTTATACAGCTACCTCGAACTAAAATATTAGCAAGAATTTTTTTCTATTCACTAACAATTTCCTTTATATTTTATTTTAGTCCACACACTTGCACATGCTCATCTCCTGATTATATATATACAATTACATACATTGGGTTATACGTTTTATAAACATTGGCGATATTCTTGGTTATTTATTTCAATAGTGGTGAGTTATTTAAACAATTACCATCGAATTTTTTTTGTTGTGTCGTATTCGCTTATTTGTATTTCAGTTAATCCCTTCGGTTGGGGTTTGTTTTTGTCCTATCATTTCCATTAAATTTGTTTTTTTCTATAATTATTGCATATAATTTTTTTTGATAAGTAAATTCACAGTTTATTTTCCTATTTATTGATTTTTCTATAATTTTTGAGTTTTACGTAACAATTCATAATTTTCGGTTTATTTATCTATTTACTTTACTTGATTTTTTTTTTTTTGAAAAATCACTTGTTGTTTCTATAATACCATATTATTTATTCTAGTAGTTTTAACTTTTAAGTTTGTTGTTATCCTAATTTGTGTTTGGGAATTGTACTATTTAGGCAATTAGTTTAGTGTTATTACATTTAATCGTATATTAATACTTTAATATTTATTATCCCTATATTTTTTTTTTTTTTTTACACATTTGCTATATTAGCCCATATTATACATTTCGTTGTGAACCGTTCTCTTATCACCGTATGCTAATAGTGAATTTTTCATAATTGAATTTTGTTTTATCTTGATTAATATTTGTTTTCACGGCGACGTTATTTATCAAGATGGATTTGTCACATTTGGAGGCGGATGATCTCAAAATTGAGTGTGAGATACGTCAGTTACCGTTCGCACTGTCCCAAATAGAAACTTTACAAGCAAAAATATGGTCGGAACGTCAATTCCCAATTTTAGTGCCGATACAACCACATGCGCAAGCTCTCCGAAATCCGTCACTTGAAATTAAGTTATGCTCCTGCAAAATTAATCGTATTGCTTCGTATCTAGACTGTCCTTCTACCATTCAAAGTGCAGAGCTACCGAGAATTAATTCTCAACTAATACACATACAAGGAAGACTGAGGCGAATGCAAAATCATCCAATCGAAAAAGACGGAATCAGCGAATTAATTCAAGATTGTGAGCGGCTACAACTCAGAGTTCGAGACTTGGAGGTTAACGGAATTTTTAGTTCTCCTCCAACTTCGTCCAATGAGTTGGCTGAACCTATACAACCAAAGACATCTCCTGTAACATTTCGTCCTACGCTCAGTGAGGATGTTAGTATCCTGAACGCCCTTGAGCAGACATTTTTTTTAGATCAGGGTAATGATCAGCCAACACCTCAAAATCAGCCTAGTGCGCGTCCTCCCATGGTCAGAGAACCAAAACCACAATTTGCTCCACCAAACTATTCATTGAGTGGTGTTCACCCCAATGTTAACTCACATTCTGTACAACCTATTAAAAATTACAGTGAATATCGTACCACAGATAATCCTAATTCACAACCGGAGAAACACATTAATTCTTTACAAATAAATGCTCTAGTCAATTCTGTAGATTCACTAATAGATACCATGCGAACAACCGGATTTACTCAGCATGTTTCGCGACCTGAACAGGTTATAGACAATATTGGGCAGACCAATCCCTTCGGTAATACATTCAATCGCTCCAAAATTTACTCCTCGTGGAACCTTAAGTTTGGCGGATCAAGTACAGATACTCCGGTGGAAAGATTTGTTTCTCGGATTGATCAGATGGCTAACAGAGCTGGCATCAATTTAAATGGTTGTGTACAAGAATTAACTTGCCTTTTAACTGGAGATGCACTAGAATGGTTTTGGATTCAGTTAGAAAGGAATCCTTTGGTTACATGGGACATCCTCAAACGTGATATGATTGATCGCTTTTGTTCAAGTCGTTCTGATCGAGATATTCGTAGAGCGCTGGATGCTCGAAAACAGAATTATCCTAAGGAGAATTATGGCGAATTTCAAGACGCTATTTTTAAAATCTCATTACAAGCACAAAATCTCATTTCGGATCAGGAAATCCTTGAAATTTTATTTAATAATATGAGACCGGGTTTACAATTAGCATTAGCTAATAAAACTATAACTACTATAAGCCAATTAGCTCAGGAATGTCGGTCACTCGAAAATTTGTGGAAACGGGTTAGATGTAATCCGGAGGCCAACATTATTAATTCTAGACCACTGGTACATGAAATGTCTACACAACTTGTTCAGTTTCCAAATCCAGTACATCCGTCTGTTATATTACCTGATCGTACTTTAACACAGGCTGTCAACAATAATGAGTCCGCAGAAGTTTGTGCGTTAAATCGGTCGACTGCTGCGAATAATCATGTTAGATTTAATCTCCAGGATGCTGGTAGTTTATCAAGTAAATGTTGGAATTGTCAGGCCCCCGATCATGGCTATAAATTCTGCCGACAACCTCGTAAAATTTTTTGCTTTGGATGTGGTTTATCTAACACATATTTGCCAGATTGCGTTAACTGTAGGCGAGCCTACCAGGGAAACGATCGACGGAAGGAAGGACAAATTCGGGAATCTTACCTTCAAAATACCTCATTCCCGACACCATCCAACAAAATCGATTCGGCTTCCAATACGGATCCCGAGCTATACCGGCTTCAACAGAAGTCTCTATCTATTCTAAAAAGATAAATAATTCCAATCCAGTCACTTCTCCCGGATCTCGCTTTCATCGAGCTTACCTATATTTTGCTAAACGTAAACGCTTAAGACGCGAAATCAATGAATCACATTTGTTAAACCACACGGATGGACGGCCATTCGTCAAAGTGGTCATAAATGGTTTTGATAAATGGGGCTTGTTGGACTCGGGAGCGAATATTACCGTTTTAGGAAAGGGATGTGATTCATTTTTAACACGATTTGGTGACAAGTTTTACAGTTTTCCTTCCAAATTATCCACAGCAAACGGGTCCGTAGAATGCATACTGGGATATATTCTTGCAGACATTCAGTTTAATAACCAGAGTCACCAAATTCGGTTGTATTTGGCTCCTAACTTGTCGCAAGAATTATATCTAGGTATGGATTTCTTCCGTACATTTGGCATAGAACTAAAAGTTTCAGAAATCTCCGTTAATGTTTCCGATGTTGAGATTCCGGTTAATCAACCCCTTACTCATGATTTGACAGATGAACAAAATAAAGCTTTGAGAGACGTAATTAGTCTATTCCCATCTTTTTCTAATTTGGGTTTGGGCCGCACCAACATAATATCCCATAAAATTGACACAGGGACTGCTCCTCCTCTAAAACAGCGACATTACGCTGTATCGCCAGCAATTCAAAGGCAGTTATATGCAGAACTGGATCGTATGCTTGGGCTTGGGGTCATAGAGGAGAGTGAGAGTCCTTGGTGTTCACCGGTTACACTGGTGAAAAAGTCAAATGGGCGAGTTAGGTTGTGCCTGGATGCCCGAAAGGTTAACGAAGCAACCTTAAAGGACGCATACCCGTTACCGTTAATCGATGGTCTTCTGAGTCGATTGGAAAACACAACTTTCATTTCTAGCTTGGACTTGAAAGATGCCTTTTGGCAAATTCCTCTTGACAGTGATGCAAAAAGCAAAACTGCATTCACGGTACCGGGTAGGCCCCTTTATCAATTTACCGTTATGCCTTTCGGGTTATGTAACGCACCGCAAAGCATGTGTCGATTGATGGACAAGGTGATTCCTCACCAATATCACGATAAGGTATTTGTCTATCTTGACGACTTATTAGTGACATCTAGTGGTTTTGAGGAACACCTTGCACTTCTTCGACTCGTAGCTGAGCGGTTGCGGTGGGCCAACTTGACCATTAATGTTGAGAAAAGCCATTTTGTTCTCAAACAGATTAAATATTTAGGGCATTTAGTCGGAGAGGGCTGTATCAGGGTTGATCCTGAGAAGGTCAGTGCTGTTTCCGAGTTTCCAACTCCCACCACTATTCGTCAGCTTCGCAGCTTTCTCGGCCTCAGCGGCTGGTACAGACGATTTATATCTGGATATTCCTCTATCGCCGCTCCCTTAACGGATCTATTAAAATCCAAATCAAGACTCGTGTGGAATGCAGAAGCAGAATCTGCTTTTAATAAATTAAAAGAGGCTCTTACTACTGCTCCGGTTCTAGTTCATGCCGATTATTCTTTACCTTTTTTTATACAGGTCGATGCTTCCACATCTGGAGTCGGAGGAGTACTGTACCAACTTCATAACGGAGAAGAACACCCAATAGCCTTTTACTCCCATAAGTTGAACTCGGCGCAACGCAAGTACAGCATCACTGAGTTGGAGTGTTACGCGGCGGTGCTGTGTGTAAAACGGTTCAGGGCTTATGTGGAGGGATTCGAATTTTCTATAATTACAGACCACGCGAGTCTTCAATGGCTCATGAATCAGTGCGATCTATCGGGGCGATTAGCGAGATGGAGCTTAAAACTCCAGGGTTTTAAGTTCCATATTATCCACAGAAAGGGAAGTCTGAACGTTGTGCCTGACGCATTATCACGAGCGTATTGCGACGCTCTCGAACCTGGATCTTCGATTTCTAATCCTGATGAGACGTTGTGGGTAGATTTGACATCTCCCGCTTTTTGCGAACCTGAATATCTAGCACGTATTCGTGAGGTAACTAATCATCCTGAATGTTCATCTGGGATCAAAGTCGAGAACGGTAAACTACTGATCCAGCCATCATTTGGATACCAATATGACAACACGGATTTATCACCTTGGAAACTGTACATTCCTTCAAGTCTGACAGCTTCATTGGTCCAGTTGGCTCATTCGCCACCTTCATCTAGTCACATGGGCATCGCTAAAACTTTGAATAGGTTACAGCGACACTTTTATTGGCCTGGAATGAACAAAGATGTTCGTACATTTGTACGAAATTGCGTCGTGTGCAAGATGGTGAAACCATCAAATATTTCCTTGAGACCACCCATGGGTGACGTTGTCAAAACTAGAAGGCCATTCCAACACTTATATTTGGATTTTCTTGGACCGTTTCCCCGCTCCAAAAACTTCAATACTCATGTTCTCGTCGTATTAGACCATTACTCGAAATTTGTATTCCTTAAAGCATTCAAAGAAGCCTCTACTGCCCTTATGTGCAACTTTTTAGAGAAGGACATTTTTGAAATGTTCTCCGTACCAGAAACAGTGCTCACAGACAACGGACAGCAGTTCCTCTCGTTGTCTTTTCGGCAATTATTATCTAAGTATGGTGTTTCCCACCGTCGCACGCCTTATCATTCGCCTCAAAGCAATGCTGCCGAACGGGTTAATCGGACTGTTCTATCTGCCGTTCGCGCATATATTGGTAGTAATCACACCGACTGGGACTGCCATTTATCTAAAGTTGGAGCAACGATGAGGAACGTTATCCATTCCGCAACCTCATTTTCTCCGCACTTTTTGGTTTTCGGGCAACACTACATTAATCATGGCTCTGAATATGAACTCCGGAGATTACTAGGATGCGACGATAATAGTGAAGCTAGCACTATCACTCGTGCTTTTCATCAGGACGCGGTGCGTGAGTCAGTTTTAAACCACCTCAGGGAAGCGCAATTGAAAGGAGAAAGACACTACAATCAGAAGAGTAATCCACGAGAATTTGATCTGGGACAGAATGTTCTAGTACGCACTTATGTCCAAAGCAACGCGGCACGAAAATTTTCTGCAAAACTAGCACCTAAATTTGTTCCCGCAAAAATTGTTGAACGCATTGGACAGGTAGCTTATCGTTTAGAGGATTTGTCAGGTAAACCATTAGGCATTTATCATGCGCAGGATATCCGACTATAAAAGATGTTTTTTTTCGGGAATACATTACTCTTTAATATAGTTTTGGCCCGGCTGATGAGACATCTCAGTGGTGTGGGTCGTCCCCACGCTGTTACGTTTCACTTGTCTACGTACATCATCAACGCCCGCATGGTTTTTTTTTGCTGTCTGCGTTGCCTTTATTTTATTCGGTTTGCGTGCGTCTATTGGGTGCTACTATCGCATAAGTTCATAGAACTTATGATTAGTATGGAAAAGAGAAACGTCAAATTTTTTTTGGTTGGGGGAAAATAGAAAAAAAATCGCCATTCGGTGTGTAAATGTTATAAGGATCGTTTGATGTGAACGAAAAAAAAAAAATAAATAAATAACAAAACCAAAGAATTATAACAAAAAAAAAATAATTTACATAATAATGTATAAAAAAAAATAATTTATAAAAAAATAAAAGTTAATTAGAAAAAAAAAGAAAAGTGAAAGAAACCGGATAAATTGTCTGTTGATTTGAGTGAAGCGACCAAAAGAATTCAAAATTAATAAGCAAAGAAAAAAAAAACTCACAGACACAATAACACACCTAAAAACAAATTGGACGTTCAGTAAATTATATTAGAACGAGCTGTAAAGCAAACGCATATCAGTCAGCTGAAATACCACCGAGAAATAACGTGCGTTCTAGCACCATATCCGTGCGTGATCAGCGAGTACAATATTGAAGGTGCTTGTGCGTGAAAGGGGACATCATCAGGGCGTTGGGGCAAATTTCGAGTCATCCTGTTGGCGTGGAATCAATTATTTTGAGTGACATCTTGTTGCTACCAAATCAGTCTGTTTGTTTATTGTTTTTTTTCTCTATATTTCTTCAATATTATCATTATTATTATACATAAATATTGTTTCTTGAATTAATTCCCATTTTTTTGTTGGGCCTCTGTTTGGTTTTTTTTATATTTATTTTCAGGCTGATACACGAGCTCGGGTGTTGGCGTGACGGCGTGTTTCCAGTGACATTTTGGTCCAAATTAATCTCAAGAAAGAATCTTTATATTTGCCTTTATTACATAATGTTTAAAGTAAAGTTTCATGGTTATTAATATTATTTTCTGTCACAACAATAAATACAAACAGATTGTTAATTATGTACGGTAAATTCAGGATGTTGGTGTGATTTTTTTTTTTCGAATTCAGGAGATGAGTGTGAACGGTAAGTGTGTGGATCCGGGTTTTTTTTTCATAGTGCAGCATCGTAAGTCTCAATGGGACTCCACCCTAAAAGAATCCTCCCTCGGCTGAGTTCTAGTTGGCAATCGCTGCAGGTGGAGACCATGAGACATCTGCTTACGGGCACTCAATAAAACGAGTGTTGCGTAACAACCATTAGCATATATTTTTAACTTGAGTTTGGTTTCTGGTATTTTTCCAAGCAAAATGAAAATGGCGGTTGTTATACCGTTGTATAAAAACGGATCTCGCTCAGATGTATCTAATTATAGACCAATTTCCCTGCTTTCTGTTTTTTCAAAAATTTTTGAAAAATGTTTAAAGTCTCGAATTATTAGTTTCCTGCAAAAAAGGTTCATTTATCAGTAAAAAGCAATATGGTTATCAACACAACCGGAGCACGGAGGATGCTCTGATTGACTTTTTGTCTCCTATTTATGATGGTCTCAACAGAAATCAGAAAGTTGCCGGTTTATTTTTGGATATTACTAAGGCCTTCGATACAGTTGTACATAATATATTACTTTCTAAGTTATATCATGCCGGTTTTAGGGGAATTTCTTTGACATTACTTAAATCCTATTTAACAAAACGGTTTCAGTGTGTACGTATAGATTAAGTTTGTAGTGATTTTTTAGAAATTGATAGTGGTGTTCCTCAGGGTTCGGTGTTGGGGCCTGTTTTATTTTTAGTGTACATTAATTCACTTTGTGACCTAAGCTTCAATGGTGATTTAGTAGCATTTGCTGATGATACCGCACTTTCATATTGTGGTGCGAACTATGTTAATATACGGAGCAATATTGATCATGATCTTTTGTTGCTTCGAAAATGGTTTAACTTACATAGCATGGTTATTAGCCCTAAAACTAAATATATGTGTTTTGACTTTGTCGATAGACAAAATACCCAATCATATTCGCATTTTATTTGTCATAAAGCATCTTGCAATTCTAATCTGAATTGCTCGGATTCTTGTACAGTTATTTACAAAGTATCGGAATATAAATATTTGGGTGTTATTATTGACACTAAGCTAAAATTTTCATCTCACATTACTTATGTAAATAACAAGTTGAATAGTGCGATTAGAAAATTGTTTATTCTGCGCCCTGTTTGTCCTAAATACCTTTTACGTCCATTATATTTTTCTCTTGTTCATAGTCACTTGGAATATGGCATTTCATCATGGGGTGGGATTTATTTTAATAATTTGTTTCCATTATTTAAAACACAAAAAGCGGCTATTAGAATTATTCATTTCAAGTGTTCACGTTACCATAGTTTTGAATTGTTCAAAAAGTCAAATGTATTAAATGTTCGGAACTTGTATATTTACAAGGTGTTGAAAATATTTTATAAAAGAGGTGGTTACACTAAAAAAAGAAAAATTAAATCCTTAAATCTGCGTTACAATGAGCCTTGTCTAGTACCGTTCACTAGAATTGAAGCATGCAGGAGATCTTTTTCATTTATTGCACCTTTTTTGTACAATAAACTTTTTACGAATGTAGATGAGATTTTGAATTACCATCATTTTCTTAATAAGTTGAAATCGGTTTTAATTGCGTCTGAAAATATTGAAGAGTTATATTTTTGAAAAAACACTTGTTTTGTTTATTTTGTGATAGTTTTGGTCAACGTTTTGATTTCCATCACTTCTTTCTTATAATAAAATTATATTTATAAATTAAAATTATTCATCTGTTATCTTAGACACATATTTTTTATTATTATTATTATTATTTTTTTTTTTTGTTTTGTTTTGTACATTTTCATAAAATTTTTATTTTGTATTTATATGATTCCTTTATTTTGTTCTATATATATACTATAGTTTATTTTTATAATTGAGTGCACCTCACGCACATTATTATTTTTTGTATTTAGTTATAAGAGGGGGCTTCCAAAATAAATATATGTAATATTTCAGGAAGTTCCTATTATTTTATCCTTTTTGTTATAACAACTTTGTATTTTATATTTTCATATTGTTTTATTTTCTTTGGATAAAATAAATAAATTAAATTATTAAATTATTATTATTATTATTATTTGTTCTGCCTTGCTACAAAACATCGTGAGCACGCTCTTTCCGGAACAACGGGAACTAAACAACGATGAAGTTATAATCGCCACCAGGCGAGGACGTAGCACCTGTTAGCATAGAGGAGCTCCTGGCACCTTCCCGCAGAATCAATGATTGTATAGCCCCATGTTTGGACGGAGTGCTCAACTCTACACTAAGGACCATAGTAACCCGCCCAGATATTATGTTCCTTGAAGTATACAACAAGTGTCTTAAGGAAGGAGTTTTCCCTGATTGTTGGAAACGACAGCGGCTCGTGCTCCTGCCAAAAGGCGGTAAACCAACAACTGAACCATCATCGCATCGCCCGATCTGTATGCTGGATACGGCAGGGAAAGTGCTGGAGATGATTGTAAGCAATCGACTAGAAATATTTATCGAGGAATACCAAGGCCTGTCGGAAAACCAGTATGGGTTCAGGATGGCGCGAAAAGTCGTAGGAATGGCTAACGAGGCTATTGCAGGAACACGATGGAGAAGAGGGACCAAGAAGTACTGCGCTATTGTAACCCTGGACATAAAAAACACCTTCAACCCAGCGATGTGGAGTTGCATCTTGAAGGCCATTCAATTACCGAGACTCCCGGGGTACATTAGGGGAATCATCCAGGATTATTTCAAGGATCGGAACTTGATGTCCCAAACAGATGACGCTAACAGGATCTACAAGGTCACATGCTGTGTTCCGCAGGGCTCGGTCCTCGGACCTTTACTGTGGAACGTTATGTACGACGCTGTGATCAGACTAGAACTGCCACATGGTGCTAAGACCGTTGGTTTTGCTGATGACATTGCATTAGTGGTGACGGACAAGCACCTGGAGGACATCACCCTGGTTGCTAACGAGTCCATCGCTATTATCCGACGGTGGCTGTCATCAGCGGATTTGCTTCTGGCGGACCACAAGACGGAGGCAGTCCTAATGACGAGTAGGAAACAGCGGGAGACAGTTACTCTGACGATAGGCGGGCATGATATCCATTCTCAACCGCGGCTAAAATACCTAGGGGTGTGGATCGACACCCGACTGCGCTTCGATGAGTACTTGCGCAGAACCAGCGAGAAGGCGGCCATGGTTACCTCGGCTCTGGCACGCATTGTGCCGAACGTCGGTGGACACAGGTAAGGCAAGAGAAGATTTGCGGCGAATGTCGTGAGCTCTACGTTTCTGTATGCGGCTCCAGTTTCTGCGGAGGCAATTACGACGAAGGCCTAATGGACGGAAGATAACAGCGGTGTACCGTAGGTCTGCGCTAAGAGTAGCCTGCGCATTTCGCACGGTACCAGGTGATGCAGTATGCGTTGTGGCTGGTATGCTGCCCATAGAGATGCTGGCTGGAGACAAGATACTCATGCGGGCCACCGCATGATTGAACAGGAAGAGAAGGAAGAGTCCCCGAGACGATGGCAAGCCTGCTGGGATGCTTCAGGTAACGGTAGATGTATGGGCTCGCGGTGAACAGGTGTTGGTCAGCGAGCCTCTAAAGGGTCACGGCCACTCGGCTAATCCTCTGCTCGTCCGAGTTCCGTGGTGATAATTCGTCTATGTGCTACGACGGCTAACGGCGATAGATCCGGGTGATGCGTTATGCCCCGGATCTATATGGCGTCGGGCAATGGCTAATCCAACGATCCGCCAGGCCCGGTAGTACGTCGCTCAACGATCGGGGCTAATCCACAGATCCACCCGGTTACGGATGTGCGGCGAACAAAACGTCCTGCGAGACTAGCTCCTCCGGACCGACCGACTTCTTCCCAACTCGTATTAAAACACGCCAGATTTAGTTTACGATCTTTATTTGTATTCTACAATTATTTGTACACTTATATATATTCGATGTGCCGGTTGGCGAATGCTAAGCGCGCTGGAGATGTCTGCACGTTATATAAACTTATAATGGGGTTCGCTGTGTTGGTTCGCTGAACTGAGCAGTAAGTCGTTACTCATTCACCGGTTGCGAATTAACTAATTTTTATGTTTCCGTATTTTTGCTTTTTCAAAACGCATTGTTTTGCGTCGCCTGGCTTGACCTATTCGTTCTCCCAAATTCACCACACCGCGTGAACTAGTGTATTTAAATGTTTTAGAGAAATGAACGTAGAGGTCACTCGGCATAATGAAAGGTGAAATCGTGTTTGACCAATGAAATTAACTATTTATTTGTGTAGTGTCATTTGTTAGGTGGTATTCACCACAGATGTACCCATCGCCTCATTTCAAACCTAGCAACATGGACCAAGAGGAGGCATGGTGAGGTTTACTAGTACCTGACCCAACTGTTGACTGGACATGGCTGCTTAAGGGCTTATCAATACCGGTTTAAGCTGGAGGATGACCCTAAAGTGTCCAGCAGGAGTGACCGAGGACATGGAGCACGCGGCCTACGTTTGTCCACGTTTCGGAACAGAGAGAGATGAGCTATCCGGTGTACTCCACCAGCAGCTGACAGCAGAGAACACGGTCCCTCTTATGGTGGCCACGATAGATTGGGATGCGGTTATCAGTTTGCAGCCTAAATTCTGATAAAGCTGAGGTCCGACGAGCGCGAAAGGCGAGGACTCGTTGAAGGTGATGGCTAGAGGTAACTAGGACAGGTGAAGGGCTAATATAGTCCTATCCCGTTCTGTGAAGTAATGCCTGTTGGCGGTCCCACAGAATGGTAGCGGAGCTGGAAGTAGGGTTTTTAGTGGGTATTGGCTTGGCCGTGTCTCACATACGCCAGTCCAGGACATGAGATGGTCTGGTACTGGTAATGCGTAAAAGCATTTTCCCCCTTCTATAAAATAAAAAATAAAAAACACACACACACACATACATGACCACAATTCTCGTATTCTAACATGATACAATAGCTTAGGGGTAGGTTAAAAATCGATGTATTACCGATGATGTTAGAATACGGGATTTTGTAATACGGGATTTTGGAATACGGGATAAAATTATCATTTTTATTAATTATACAATATCTTAAATTTTCAGTTAATTAATTATTATTATTCGTTATTTTTAAAATATAAATTTGTTTACAAATAATTTACATTTTAATGAAATTTACGTAGATTTTTACATTTTTTACTTGTATAATGTAAGAAATGGTTTTTTACACAAATATACCCAACTGTGGCGTTTAAAGTTTACGTCGCTTTATTTGAATAATTGCGCCAACCTACCTACCGTTGTGCGCAATTGTTTAATAAACGCAAGGTCAATCGCACCCAACTGCTTGGATTTAAACTTACAACATCGTTGTCTCAACACCCATTTTAATTTTCTGCATCTGCAAAATTCATTGAATGTAAGTGAAGCTTTGCGAAGAATCTATGAAATATAAATTAAATAGAAAATCTGCAAGACCAGTAAGAGTTTTAAATTTTAGAACAAGTAACGTAAAATATGTTAATTCATTTAGTTTTGTTTTAAAACCAAATATGTACAACCAATGGCAAAACATAAAACATAACTTTGCAATGGAAAGGACCAATTTAATTTTTCATTTGTATTACGCTGTACATGAAATGTAAAAAACGAAAAACTGGGATCAGCCCCTAATCCTACATCCTAGAACGAAAACGAATAAACTATCCCATCCATATTTGTGTACGTATATTATTTACGGTATTGTATATACGATAAGAAAAAAACTAAATATTTATGTCCTTCCTAAGAATTTATTACAAAAATATTACTTCAGATATAGATAAAATTGAATAATTTTAATTGAATTTACTATTTTTAGAATACGTATAGTTTTATAAATTGTTTGGACAAAAGTTATAGTTTTTATTATCGCAGGCAAACAACTAGACTATCTATTTTCCATAGTACACAACACAAACAAACATACAGAAGATAAATGATTCTGAAACCTTCTCTAGTATTAAATAACAAAAACTAAATTAATCGCTTTTGTTATAAATAACATCCTTAGCTACTACAACCTAACATCCTCAACACAGGGAAAACATAAAAGTCAATTAATTAATTAATCTCTTATGCACAACAATGGAAACTGTTTAAAGGTAAGTAAATTAGAATATCCTTGTTCAGAACGGGCGGGTATGATAAGGATAAAAAAAAATTTCTGGAAACAATAAACTTGTTTTCTTCTATCAAATTATACACACACACACAGACACAAAGCATCATTCATAATATAACAGTGCGTAATATTTTTTTTGTCTTCGCCTTAAGAATAAAAAATAGAAATAATATACTCGAGGAGAGCAAAAAATCAATTACAACGCATTTTAATTTTAGAAAGCATAAAAGCTTTAACTATTTGCTTTTTTCTTTTACAAAATATGTATGTACATACTTTATGGATGTTCACTGAATTTAAATACCCTTAACAAAAACAACAACAAATTGTTTAATATTTTTTGCTAACAACTGTGAAGGAAACTCTAGGAAGATAATATGAGAATTTTGTATTTATGAATTACCAGAAGCAGCACAAAGGCATATATAAAAAAAAAATATAAAAGCTTATTGTATTTTTGACTTGTAATGTTGTTTTCTTGATAATGGTTTAACTCCCTTGTTTTGTGTTTCCTTTTATGTTTTGCTATTTGTATGTGTAATGTAATATAGGCATGCCTGGTTTCGCAGAATTTTGGGTTTGGCAATTGAGTTTTTGCGTAAAAGATAAAGTCTTGCTGACTAACACTAACAGCTTAATACAATTTATTTGCCAAGATGCGGTACCAAGATACCTAATGTAAAAGTAATCCAAATTTCCAAAGTAAAATTTTGCGTAGTTTGTTCAATGCACCCTGGTACATGTAATATATTTTAGTCGCGAACTGTAATTGATCTGTTATACCTACATATATAGTAGCAGTCGTGCGTTGTAAGTACAAGGTAGAGTGTAGTGGTAATAATGAAGACCAGTTGGATATCGGTTTTATAATAACATCAGATGAGATACAATCGATAAGTATATGGGTAGAACAGTGAATACAGCCAAAGAGTCAAGTCAGAACGTGGTGGAATATTTACGGAAATAAATACTATTGTGAATGTAAAAGTGAATTTTTTTTTATTATGTGGAAATAAAAGATAGAAAAACACAAAAGTGGCGATGAGGATTCGAGAACCACGAGGTTACAATAACAGTGAATAAACAAAAACCAGTATCAAACTAATTTATACTGGATAAAAAATAATTGGGAAATATCTAGAATTGATTAGTAGTGACAGTGAAAGTAAAAAAAACTATAAAATTAAACCGGAAATAATATTTAAAAATAAGATGTCAAATATGGGGAAATTCAAGGAATTCATTCTGGGCCAAAAATTTTGAAGATTACGAGGAACTTGCTCGAATTTATTTCAAAATCAACCAAACAGCAGCAAATATTCAACCGTTGTTGCTATTAAATTTAACTGGTAAGCCAAATTACGAAATAGTGAAAAATGTGGTTTCTCCCAAAGATACAATGACGCTTACGTATGAGGAATACAAGTTTACAGCGATACAAGTTTCATAGAGCATTACAGCAATTGGAAGAGCCGATAATTGATTTTTTAATACGGTTAAAAGCGTTGGCACAAACCTGCAGTTTTGGTGATTATTTGATGAAAGAAAACGCAAATATAATCAGTACCGCTATAGAAGATGCACTGTTAGATCGTTTTATAGTAGGACTAAGAGAAAGTGAGATTCAATATGCTTTGTAAGAGGAACCGGATTTAAATTTTGAAAAGTGTTGTGAGAAGGCACTGAATATGAAAATGTTGACAAATGAATCTAAATCGTTTCAACCAATGTCAAATTACAACGTCTTAAAATGTGATAATGGTAATGGCCTCTATCAAGTAAATATGTGAAGGTCTCCTACACGTCGTCGCAGCCCTTCAGGAAGCCGTTATTCCAGAAATAATGTGATGGTATGTAAAAACAATTCAAATAATTTTAAAAATTGTTATCGTTGTGGAAGAAAACATAATCCAAACAGTTACCCAGCAAAACAGTGGCAATGTTTTAGTTGTGGAAAAAAGGGCACACTTCGAGAATGTGTCGTAATATCAATCTTATTATGTCGGTATCTATAGTTATCAAAAACCAGCAACCCAACTTTTGAAAATCGAAAATCAGTTCATCGAAGTTGAAATTGATTCGGGAGCTTGTGTTTTTAAAATCACCAAAAAAAATTATGAATTTAGGTTTAAGCATTTGTTAATTAATAAAAATATTAATCCTAATTTTATTTCAGTAACTGGTCAAGAGATTGCGACAGCTGGAGTGCTGTGCTTCAATTTATCATCGTGGATAGCGACAGAAATATAAAACTAGTGATTGGACGTAATTGGTTAGATCTGCTAAATCCGTCTTGGAGAGAGCATCTTGTACCCGAGATAAAAAAAATCTACAATGGAGCTTCAGTCCAATTCAACTTGCAATAATATCCAGTCGAGTAATAAAACATTTGATGTGGGAAAATTACTTAGCGATAAATATTCCAACATTATGAACAACGATTTATAAGAGTCAATAAAGGGATTCAACGTGGACATAAGTATAGCTGAAGAGGTAGTACCTATTTTTTTAAAGCATATTCCGTATCATATGAATTAAGAGAGAGAGAGAGAGAGTATAATTTGAAATTACGCGGTTGGTTAAAGAGAAAATTTTACTTCCGGTAGTCCAATAGTGGTAGTTCCAAAAAAAAAAGGTGAAATTAAATTGTGTATGGATTGTAAAATTACAATCAACAAGTGTGTCAAGTAGTCACTATCCTTTGCCAAATATTCGAGATATGTATTTACGCGGGTCTTACGAATTCATCAAAATTTTGTGTTATATAGATTTGTCTGGTGTGTATCAGCAATTGTTGGTTTCAGAGTCAAGTCGAAAATGTTTAACAGTGGATACAATTAAAGGATTATTCCAGTTTATGCGACTTCCGTTTGGTATTAGTAGCGCTCCACCAATATTTCAATCAGTCATGGATCAAATTTTAAAGGGTATCAAGAAAACATTTTGTTATTGAGATGACATTTTGGTATGGAGCCAGTCAACCGAAGAATATTATAAAAATTTTATAAGTGTTTGATGGATGGCTATACTTGGTTTTTTTAGATATCCTGATAGCATATATATGCTCAGTAAAATTAAGATATCTCAAAAACTAGATTGAATATTTACAATCTGTTAATGTAGTTCCGAAGATCTTCCGATCTAGTTTCGAAGATATGTCAATTCTTCTATAATGTAACAAAAGTCTACTAAAAACAGCTATTTCTACCAAACGGGTTATTCTAACGAACTGAAATTAAGGTGAATTTTATATTTATAAATTGTATTATCATAATTATTAGCTTTGAAAATGATTACGAACAAAAAATATTTTAGCCTCTCCAAATAGCATGGAGCTGTTTGCGAAAGGTTATCGCAACATAATGTAAAAATTAATATTGAAAAGTGTAAATTTTTGGAAGGCACAGTGGAGTATTTAGGGCATACATTGTTAAAAAGCGGAATCGGTCCAAATAAGGAAAAAGTAAAAGCCATAATTGAAGCACCATGGCTGAGAAATGTAGCTGAATTACAATCGTTCTTAGGAATATAATATTATCAAACTTATCGTCGGAGTTATATGACTTATATAAGTTACTAAGGAAAAATTTAGAATATAAATGGTCAGAAAAGTGTCAGGGAGTATTTGAAAAGACTAAGAAATTCCTAAGGCAGAATAGTTTATTAGAATTGTATGATCCAAATAAACCCATTGTAAATTCAACAGACGCGATAATGTATGCATCAAGTAGTTTGTCACCCGCAGAACGCAACTACTCACAGTTACATAAAAAAGCATTAGCGATAGTTTTTGCTTTGAAAAAAATGTCACAAATTTAAAATAAAGACAGATCATCAAGCTCTTAAGAAATTTTTCACCCTATGAAGGCTACCCCCGCTGTAGCAGCAGCGCATCTTCTGATATGGTCAATATTGATATAGATGTACGATTATGAGCTAGAGTTTCGCAAAGGCAACGGGAATGCCGATGCTCTTTCAAGTCTTCAGCTGAGTGAAGGAACGGAAATTGATGAAAATTATTGTATACATTTCCTAAACTTTTCAGACCAATTCTCAATAAATATTTGTAATATTAGAGAAGAAACGGAAAGGGATGAAGTTCTTAAAAAATTGTATAGTTAATTAATGAATGAATTTCCAAGTAATATTTCTGTAGATGTCGAGCCATATTATAAAAATCGGTACAGCTTAAGTTGTGAAGATGCGTGTATTTTTTATGGTAATAGGGTAGTCATTCCTGGTACGCTAAGTCAGTCAGATTTAAAATTATTACAGGAAAATCACGTGGGTATGGTAAAAATGAAAATGATTGCACGGTCTTATGTTTGGTGGCCAAAAATTGATCTTGATATACAGAAACATGTAGCAGATTGTAACATATGTATGTCAAAATCCGGCAAATGTATCAATGGAAGTTATAACTTTCTTGTGGACTGAAAGTAAATATCCTTTTGAAAGAATCCATTTAGATTTTTTTCATTTTCGCGCGAAAGAATTTTTAATTGTAGAAGATTCTCACAGAAAATTTTGTGACGTGATATTAAATGAATAATATAACTGCGGGAAATTTAATTAATGAGTTATATAACGTGTTTGTCATATTCGGGTTGCCAAAGAAAATTGTCACCGATAACGGTCCACCATTTTCGTCATTTGAATTTAAAATATTTTGTATAAAGCATAATATAGAGCTTATGCATTCTCCACATTATCAGCCCGTCATCTAACGGAACCGCAGAAAGATATGACCAAACAGTAAAAAAACGTCAACGTCTCGGGATAAATTGAAAAAAAATTGAATACAGCAAGGGAACACGCCAAATATGGCAACATTGAAGTCTCCAAATAGTCCAGTAAATGAAGCGGCCAACCTGTCAATAATTCCCTACCACTTTCATACGGCCAGTAATAAGAGATAATTAGACATCATTTAAAATAAGCCAAATTCTACAGAAAAAGATTTCCCGGGCGGGCCTGGAAATGGTCCCCCAAGACCCGGGAAAATGTGTTTCCCCAATATCTCCTAAAATATGACATATAGAGATTTTTTGTTCAGACAAAAGATGAAGATCACTTCATTCTCTACAAAAATGGTCCTCATAATTTTTTTCGCAACATTCATATTTTTTGCAAAAAACAGGGTTGAAAAATTCACAATTCAGGAAAGGGAAAAGATCAATAGTTGAAACGAGATCGTATTTGGGAAAGGGCAAGTCAAGTCAGAACGTGGTGTAATATTTACGGAAATTAATACTATTGTGAATGCAGAAGTAAAGTGTTTTTTATTGTATGGAAATAAAAGATAGAAAAACACAAAAGTACATAAGGAATGATAACCCTCATATAAGGATCTAAAAATAGAGTACGTCAGTGAAGAAATTAAGAAATCTGCGAGGAAGCACGTACAGCGCCTAAGCAACATGGAAATGCAGATTTGCGTCGTATGCTGATCAACCCAAACCCAGTAAGATGACTTCGAAGAACGAAGCCCTTAGAACTAGGACAGATAAATTAATGAAATAACCAACCTTGATTATACAAGCCATAATCTAAAAAACGAAGCTTTTATAAGGGAATTAGAAACGAGGAAAAAACCAAAATTTTCATAGTAAAATACATAAAACATTCATAGTAAAATACGGAAATCACTTTTTTCCCAAAGACAAATTTGTAAATGAAAACGTTCAAATTCTTAATTAAGATTTCTGAAATATTTTCATAAATGTTTGAATTTCAACATATTATATAAATCTCGTTTAAGTAAATCGTTTTCATTTTCTTGTAATAATTGATTTATTTTAGCCAAAATATAAAAAAAAGTTCATAACAACAGCATTCTGGTCAAATTAAATGAAAAGCTTACTACAAATCGTGTGCATTAAGGCAATATACATAGATGGCAGTGGGCAGTAAACATTTTGAAAAACCGTGCCAAAAATCGTCACTTTGGTACGGTTTTTCAAAATGTTTTGTTCGCGGGGAAATTTAAGTTCAAAAATTGTAGGAAAAGCAAAACAAATTCTCAAAATATTAAGAACGTTTCATAATTTTGTAATTTTGTAATTAAACAATTTTTTTCGTATTTTTCTGTATAAATCTGAGACATCTAACGTACACTAGTAAAACTAAAGATAAATGTAGCAAGTATTATTTTAATTCGTCAAAGCCAACTTTGATGTATTTTTCAAAATGAAAGTTCGAAAAATATATTTTAGAAATAAATTAATTTTAATATTTCTGCAATTAATATTTACTTAATACCAATAAACCCTTTCTGTATATTGTTGCTAAAGATATGTAGAACACTTTTGTATAAAAATTTTGTAACATTTTTGCTTTTTTCGTTGTAAAACTTGAAGCTAAAAAACACCAATTTTACTATGGATTCCTATGGAAATCAGTGAAAAGTTATACCACTAAAAAAGCTTCAAAAAAATACGTCATAATGATTATGGCTCTATACTCTAGAAGGCTCTGGTTATACTCCTCAAACAGTTAACAACATTTATTATAGATAAATTACTAGATGAATATGAATTCAGTTGTTATATTTGTTAAATAATAAAAAATAAATAAAAATTAAATAAAAAAATTCATCAGAATATTCGTAGCATTTGAAGGAATTTTGATATTTTCGTAGCCAATGTTAATGAGTGTAAGATTAAACAAATCATTTATATTTTTGCATGAAATTTGCAATCATTTTATAATTTAAACGGTCACATCACACGTTATTTGGTGCTTATAGGTTAGTTGGGGTCCGTATTTATTTTGATACGCATTTGTATTGTTCACTATTTGCCTTTAACTTAACTTCATGTGATATCGGGTTATGTACTATACATAAACAGCAGCAACAACAAAACTTATGGAAGTCTGCATCAGCAAATATTATCAAGTATCAACAATGAAAACATTGCACACTCATCATCTCATTCAATCGACTAAATATTCTACTCAAGTTATATAAAATATGCATAATTGCTTTATTATGTTTCTTTCTTATCGCAAAGTAAAAAAACTCTACTCAAATTAAGCAAATTGTTCAAAGTAGTTTGTTAAGTCAATTAATTAAGTTGTACTGTTTTCTGAAATATAAAACATTAAATTTTTGAGTTAAATTTGAGCCTAAATAAAAATAAATGTGGTATATCTTTAATGCTCATGCCACAATCTCTGTAAAACAAATAGCGAGTGGTTTGAATGTTTAATTAAAATTTATGTGGAGATTAATTAATTTAATTTAAAATAAATTAACCACCGTTGGTTTTTTATGCAAAAATTCACACCATCGGATCTACGATCGGATGAGCGATTCTCTCGCTACACTGGTTCAAGCATTTAAATCGGTCGACATCCGAGGTTCGCGGCGCGGGTTACTTTGCCGCCTTATGACGTGATTGCGATAATATTATGAGTCAGACATAATGCCGAAGGACCAACCTAAGTAATCATTTATTTAAATTAAAGGTAATGCTCATAGTTTATAAGTAATTGCCCAGGACCAAGTGCTAATTTCGGGTCAATTTTCTGAACATGCGGTGTAAAACGTTATCATATCAGAAGAAATTGACAAATTACTGTCGAACGGAATCATAAGGCCATCCTTTGTACCATGTTGCAATTGGTTAGTACCAAAAAATCCATAGATTCCAAGGGTAACAAACAATGGCGACTCGTAATAGGACTCGTGGATGACAAGTATCCATTACCCAACATCACAAACATACTCCATAAATTCGGTAAATCTAATTATTTTACAAGTATAGATTTAGCCGCGGGTTTCCACCAAATCCAAATCAAAACAATTGATATTCCAGAAACAGGATTCAACATCGAATCTGGGCATTACGAATTTGTACGTATGCCGTTAGGCTTAAAAAATGCACCTAGCACGTTTCAACGCGTGATGGATAATATCCTAGGAGAGTTACAAGGCCACCATGTCCTTTGTTATATGGACGGTGTCATTGTGTTTTCTATAAATTTACAAGAACATATACGGATTTAAGAAAAGTATTCATCAAGTTAAGAAGCGCAAATCTAAAAATCCAAACAGAAAAAACTCACTTCTGTCAGAAACAAATAGGATTTTTACGTCATATTATAAGAAAAACTCAAAACTCAAACTCTGAAAGAAATTAAATCTTTCTTAGGACTTGTTGGATATTATCGGAAGATGATTAAAAACTTCGCGAAAATTACTAAACATCTCACCAGTTATTTGGCTAAAAATAAAAAAATTAATATTTATGAAAATTATAAAACTTGTTTTGAGCTATGTAAGAAACTGCTAACGACAGATCCAACACCCAAATACCGCGATTTCAAATAAAGTTTATTTTAACGACAGATGCATCTAATTATGCTCTGGGCGCTATCTTATCACAGGGAGACATAGGAAAAAATCGTCCAACGTGTTACGCCTCCCGAACGTTATCAAAAACCGTAACCAATTATTCTACAATTGCGAAAGAATTGTTAACAATAACTAGGGCCGTAAAATACTTCCGACCGTACCTTTATGGCAGAAAATACCAAATTATTACGGATCATAAGCCCTTGGTGTGACTATGCAACATTAAGGATCCTTCAAGTAAAATCGTAAGATGGAGACTCAAGTTAGATGACTACGACTATCAAATATGCTACAACAAAGGCACTGCGAACACAAGCGCCGATGCACTTTCACGTATGGAACTAAACGAACATCTAGAAAATAAAATTCTACAATACCCAAACCCAATAGATTCACTTAAACTAAATAATCAAAGTAAGAATATTACTACAAATGAGACACACACTTCATTAACAAATTCGGGACCCGCAACGAATTTGAACAAGGCATGCACACAAACATCAAAGATTTGAAAAATGCAAAGACGAATTCTTTATGTTCATAACAATTTAGAATCTCTAGATTCAACAAATTTAATCCATAAAATCAATCAAATTGAAACGGATGTACAAGATAATATTTAGAGTAATGTTTTAAAAATGAAAACCATTCATGAAACAGTACCACCATTAAGCACCTCCCGAAATCAAAGTACAATGTAGTCGACAATGATTACGAATAGACGAAAAATTAATGATAAAATTTAATATGTAAGTAGCTATAAACAGTATAAAATTAAAAAGAAAAATTTTGATACGAATGATATCAAATATATCTTAAAAAATATACGAATAACAAAAAGATCACAGCACTTCATGTGCGAATGATAAAATATTCGAATTATTCCAAAAGGAATTCCAAAATTTTCCCAATCGAAAATTACTAAGAGTAAAAATAATAACGGAAGCTATTTTAGAAAATGAAAAACAATTGGAAATAATTCAATAGACACACCTTCCTTGTCATAGAGGAATAATATGGAAACGAAAAAATTAAGAAAACGTATTTTTTCATAAACACGAAAGAATTGATTTCCAAATACATAGGTCAATGCAATGTTGCCAGATCGTGAGAAATTCTCCCTTTTGTTGGAATTTTGACCCTTGTGAGGGATGAAAAGGGATGAGGGAAAATGTAGGAAAATCAAGATGACAATTTAATTAAACAAAAATAAATCAATTAATCTAAAGTAGTACAGTTTTCCTTTCGATAAAAAAAATCGAACAGAAAACTGTACTACATAATATAAATTGTGGTTAACAGGGATAATAATATTTGTAGTTTCCTGGCCATTGACAGTTAAATATTTTTTTTTTCGTTATGTGAAACTCTGAAGAAACGCGAAAGTTACATAACCTCAAAACTCAACTGATATTCCTTGCGATAGTTGAAATATGTAAGTCAAATAAGTTTAATAATCAAAGTTTAATACAACGAAGATAATTTGTAATACAGTTTATAATAAAGTATTTTTTCAGTTTAAAGAATGTGTGCAAGTGCAAGTGCAACAACAATGTCTTCATCGAATGACGATAAAGACTGTGAAAATGATGACGATCGCGATAATTATACCACACCAGTAAAAAAATTTAAAAAAATGTAAATATAAACAGACCAAAGAAATTTCAAGAAGTTTGCTCATTGGGAGTAGTTGTCATGTAGAGGGATAGAGGAGAAGTAATAAAGAGCATGCACTATATATGTAGGAAAAACGGCTTCGTTAAAATAAAAATGCAGCAACCAAATTTAATTTATTTATTGATGATTGAAAGGTAAAGACTAAAAAACATTTTTTTGAGATACAATTGAAATTACATAAATCATGTACTCTAATACAAATAAATAGAAACAAGTATATGACGTTAATACATAACGTAAAGTGATTCTTTGATGATATTTTAAATGGAATTATAGGGTGATCCCACTCGGCCGTCCTGCTTTATCATCCGTTATCATCATGATGTGTTGTATATTTTCCCGCCGATAATAATGCTCAAATTCGGCTGACGTGAAAGCCGTCCCCTTATCCGTAATAATATTTTTTGGATTTCCGAATATTGATTTTTGTAGTACTAGTTTTTGTATCACTTCTTGTGATGTTAATGATTTTGTTGGATAAAGCCAAACGAATTTACTAGATCCCTCAACGACGCTTAGGGCGTACTTGTAGCTCTTCTTCGATTCTGTTAGGTGACCCAGGTAGTCTATGTGATAGGTCACAAGAGATAGATCACCCTTTGGTATAGGATTCAGTTGACTATCCTGCTTTCCCATTTTTCGATTTAGAAGAATGCAATGAATGCATTATTGTTTATAATTGCGACGATTTTCTCCCTTAAATTTGGCATGAAAAATTCCCTCAGTTTCAGTTCCTCCGTCTTTTTTACCCTAAAATTACCAATCTCGTGACATGATCTAATAACCTCTGACTGCATCGATCTCGGTACCACCAGATAGTTAGTTCCCTGAATAGTTTTGAACAAAATATCGTTACTACAAGTATAATTTTCATACGCACCTGTTTCCAATATTCGAAATATAACTTTAAGATGTTCATCTTCTTTCTGGGCAGCTTTTACTCGATTAGTAACATCATGTGATATTACCATAACCATTGGTCCCCTGGACAACGCATCCACGTGACGCATCTTATGCGCCGGCCGATGTTCGAGTTGATAATCGAACTCTTGCAACTGAAGAGCCCAACCAGCGATACGTGACGACAACTCTTTCCGCTCCATTATACCTTTGAAAGCAGCACAATCTGTTATAATTCTGAATTTCAGCCCAAGCAAGTAAACACGGAATTTCTTTAACGCAGCCACAATCGCCAAAACTTCGAGCTCATAGCTGCTATACCGTTCTTCACACAAAGTAGTTTGTCGACTATAGTAAAAAATTGGAGGATTCTGTTTATCTTCCCAGTTTTCTCACAATAGAACAGCACCCAATCCTATCTTGCAGGCATTTGTGTGAAGTTCTGTGATCGCTGTCATCGAATAAATTTGCAGTAAGGGTGCTTTAGTCAACTCACTCTTAAGTTCGTTAAACGCTGTTTGATGTGACTCAACGAATTCGAATGGAATATTTTTCCATAACAAATCTGTTAATGGCTTTGAAATCTTTGCGTACCCTTCCATAAACCTTCTGAAGTATCCTGTCAGCCCGAGAAATCGCTGTAACTGCTTCACCGTCTGCGGTGCTGGAAATTTCAAAATGGAACGCTGCTTTGTTTGAGATGGCTTCACCATCCCGTGTTCTATCTCATATTCCAGGTATTCTACAACGGTAATCACAAACTGACATTTTGACCATTTTATCTTTATTCCGTTCTGTTGACAAGCTTCTAAAACCATACTTAACCTCTGTACGGCCTCATCTTCGCTCTTTGCTGATATGATCAAGTCGTCCATCTAAACACAAACGACTTTCTTGTTACAGAAACTACTAAAGATGTTATTAACGTAACTCCTGATTTGTCCTTTTATTTCCTTGTTTACAAGATGATCAATGTTGATTTGGATGTCTTCTTGCTCGGCAAGAATTTGCATAACCGCAAAATCTGGTATAAACTTCCGAATTGATATACTTTCCGGTGTTAAATGGTTATTGCTTGTTTCAATAAATATTTCCCAATGATCACATCACATGGAAGAAAATTATCTGGCACAATATGAAACGTCGTAGAAAAGCAATCACCATCTACCCCAACTTCTGTTTTTTGGGTGCAGAAGCTCTGACAGTTACAAGGAGCTAGGACCGTTAATAAGTCCGCTCTCCACCCAATTAAAGAATTGATAAAAAAAAAAAATTTAATTAATACCAGTTCTTATTAGAAAAAAATTCAGAGATTTTAAATGGAATAAGATTTGAATTATAAAGGTAAGTTAATTAAACTATTGTATATTTGGTTGTAGGTACATTTAGTGCGGATGTCTTCAACAAAAAGAAGATAGGTATCCTTATGAGTACCCTCATATTTCCACAAATTTGACAGCGTGAGTATAATATCGTAAATACCAACACGTAAAACCCCTAAATACAATCGAAGCCTAATTTGTACAAAAAATATTTGATTAGACTTAGTGATAATGCAGGTTTCAATATTAATTGATAAGCTTTCATAAAAGTAAAAAGATTCGTTTCTCCGTAATTTAAATATCGGCAGTTGGACAATTTAATTAACCGTGAGCCAATCATTTGCTGCCAGTAAAATATAAGTACGTAAATAAGGGAAATTTTGGGATTATCAATAGTTTTCCAAAAATGTCTAAGCTTTTTTTTTAGTTTTTATAATACAATGTAGTCAGTCTAAGTTTGGGTCCAAGTTTGCCTACCAACAAATTTATTTGGATTTAATAAAATACTATATTTTGTAAAAATATATAAATTTTGTGTTTTAATTATTGAAGTGTTGAATAGTTATACGTAAGAGAAAGTTTCGAGTTCAATTCACATGAACACGACTAAAAATAGTCTGCCCATTTAGCCACTCAATTTTGCTCAAACTTTAGATAGTAAATCTTTCATATTTTTTCATATACCAATTTCCCCCTCTCTCTTCGCTCGCCAACACTATGGTTCAAATTATTTATTTAGATAATTAGGTTCCTGGTTTTTAAAATTGAAAAACTTAATTGGTTTGAAAATTACTGGCTTCAACTGGTTGTCTGTCGCATATTCTCGTAAAATGCTTAAAGCGCTTAATTAATTTGAACTAATTTGTAATTTTTTCCTCTACATAGCAAACATAAATTCCCGATACGTCATGCTAACTTTCTAAAAAAAATGTTGAAAATGTTCAGAAAACATGTTTTTTATTAAGATCCTGAATATATATGAGTTGTATGTGTTTTTGTGTATGTAAGGAACTACTTCATAATAACAACTTTTAAGCTAACATAATAAAATTAACGAATGTTATTGTATATAACAGCATTAACATTTCAAAAAATAAAAAAACATTCCAACGTGTAAAAAGTGATTTTCCTCATATAAAGCACATAACACATATCTATGTACATATTCGTACACCTACACAAGTATAATGAAATTTTCCTCTCGAACACAAAAAATACTTGAGTAATTCAAAACACTTGTTACCAGACGAACATAGACAGAACAAAAATACAAACATGCTTTTTTTTGCTGCCTTTACCCCGTTAAAAGTTTTTCATGGATGCCCAATTTGCAACTTACATAAGGAACGTTTTAGCAAAATTCTATTTTTTGTTTTTTTTTTTCGTTTTCCTCGACACAATTTTGTTTGTACAAATAAACAAAATATGTATGATGAAGGAAAATTTTTACTTGTTGTTAAACCAAACAGAAATTAAATAGTACCTAAATTAGGTGAATTTTTGCTTTGAGTCGTACTTTGGTATATTTTTAGAATTTTTCATATTAACAGAAAATAATTATACCAAAATTAGGTAAATCACTCAAATTGAAACTATCTGGAAAATATAGAATATTTTATTTTTTTGTGCTTCACTCTACTTCTATGTAGTCTAGATTGTAAATGTTATCAATTTAATTGAGCATGAACACAAACTAAATTAGAACTTTTTGTTGCGGTAGTATCTAGGGTAAAACTGAATCAGTTGTATGTTATAATGAAGATTATTAAATGTGTGGGGTTCGTTAAATTTCTGGTGCTGCAGCAGCAGTAGTTGATGGTTTAGAAAATTTAATTTTTTGGATTTTTTTTTTCGTTTTGGTTTTATGTAATGTATTCTATATATGTATTCGTTTTCGTAATAGATAACCACATGTAATCTGTATTTTAAATTATGTGTATATAAATAATAAAGAGAGCTTCCATTAAATCCGCATTACACCACCGAAATGTTATTTACTGTTTTTACTATAAAAATAAATTTGTCGTTATGTCGAATGTCTTTAAAAAAGAATCGTCTATAGATAGAAGAATAGTCTAATTTTAATATTTATTTAATTTTATGTATTTTAGTCTCTAAGGCTGATTTAGGTTTTCTTAATATTTGCCTAGTCCTGAAGATTGATCAATTTGACAATTTGGTGACCTTCAAATTGAAGTTTGTAATTTTTACTTTTGCCCTGTATTTTTATCGAGACTTTATGGTCACTGTAACTATAGACCTCGCAAACGGATATCATCAGATCCGATTAGATGATTTCAGAGAAAAGACGGCGTTTCACCATCAACATTCCAACGGATAATGAATCATATTATTCTAGGTGGAGTAAACGGAATTAAATGTTTGGTATACTTATATGATATTAATGTCACTGAGCATAATCTAAGAGATCACACTTTAAAATTAGAGTCCTTTTTTGATTGTTTTAGACATTATAATTTAAAAGTGAATTTAGAGAAATCCCAATTTTTGTCGAAAGAAATTGTATATCTGGGGCACACAGAACCGAAGATAGTGTCAAATTTGATCATTAAAAAATAAGTGCCATCCAAAATTATCGCCAAACAACAAATCTAAAACTTGGGATTATCTAGATACTAGAGACGTTCCATAAACTCATATTCAGAAATCAAAAAACCCTTAACAAATTTATTAAAGAAAGGACAACCTTTTCTATGGGACGCTGTTTGCAATTCACACGAAATGAAGAAAACAAACATGGCTTCTTGGCAAAATTATTTTCTATTTTGCTGCATCTCATTTGGACAAGCAACCTCAATATTTCGAAATGTTCCAAATAGTACCAATCAAAATATTTACCACCCAATTGTTTTTTCAGGAGAGTTTTAAAGTCTAATTTTAAACGGTTATAAAGCATTTTGTCTATTTTTCCAATTTAAATGAAATTTGCAAAGTATAGATTTTTCTCGTACCTATGTATAGGTATAGGTAGGTACCCAATTTATACAAGTATACGACAAAATAGAAATTGTGGCTAAATTGTAACTAATTTCTTGGTAAAAAGAACTAAAATTTCTATTCATAACATACAAATGCACCATCAATTAGCTTCGTCTATTTATCCAATTTGCGAATCTACCGTGATCTTAAGCTCATAATATTTTTGTTTTTAACTCATTCGGATGGTGGCAAACTCCCTTCTTTTTTTTGTATTTATTTCTCTGATAGTTATTCGGAATTAAATGAGTTTGATCTAAATGATAGCGAGAGTGACATTGAGTATCCGGATTGTATCAAAGCATCTAAATAAATGTTTCAGACAGTGAAACTGAAAATCTTTCTAATATAATAGTTATGGGAACTCGTAATGCTGATACATAATTATTGCAATAACATAAAAAGCTGATGCATATCCGGTCCGGATGTTATACCGCCACGCGCTGTCTATACACATTCCAATAAACCCGATACCAACGTGTTGTACTATTTTATAATTTTATTAATTAGGTAAAGTAAGCACTTTTATAGGAAGTTATAAATAGGTAAAATAAAATTAAGTTTGTTAGTTAAGTCTTGATCTTGTTAGTATTAAGTACTAGTGAATAACTCAAATGTGTAAAATAAAACTTAAAAGGAAAAGAAATACATTTTTTTATGTTTTTATAATTAACAAATCCAAAATTGACGCAGCCGTGCGGTAGTGTTGTGAAAGTGATAGTGATAAATAGTGTAAAGAATTAGAAAATAAACACTAATTTAAAGTGAACTCGTTACGAAATCGGAATAAAATTGTTTGTTTCCGTGTGTGTTTCAAAGTGAAATTACAAACAATAACATCTCTGGTTGAAGGTTGAAAAACCGCCAAGAGGATTAACGGTTCCACCGCGCATCACCAAGCAACATTAAAAAGAACCAGCACACCACAATTGTAAAATCTGGTAAGATCGTTTTACTATTTTCTTAAAGCTAGCGAAACGTTGGAAAAAAAGAGAGAAAAACCGGTATCAACCCCGATTAAATTGCGCACTATTAGATAATAGATAGACGCAGAATTGTTAAATCGATACAAAATTTTTTTTTTGGTGAATTCTCTTATCCAAAATTTAACGTAAACCTAGATATTAGATATAAAGGAAAAAGCGTTACCTACTCTGACTAAATTGCGCACTACTACATAGACGCAGAATTGTCAATTAAATCGTCCACTATACGAGATAGAGAAGAAAATTTTGAGAAATTTTCGATATTAATAGGAATATTGACGAAAATAATATCGAAAAATTCCCAATGGCAGAAATGGAACAAATTTTGGTACAACTAGCCGCAATAGCTGAAACATTAAACAAGCTCACTGATGAACAGACGGAGCATGATCAAGTACTCACGTACCTGAATCAAAAATTAGAAGAACCCACTCAGGTTCCAAAACTGGAAGAGAAGGAAAACCAAAAGGTGACCGATCTCTTCCGAATACCGGATCCAATTAAATCTATTCCGACCTTTGACGGAAATAGAAAACAGGTCACAGCCTGGCTGAAGACAGCGGAGGACAACTTGCTGGTGTTCCAACCGTTGGTCACAGTCCGGCAATTCAGCTTGTACATACAAGCCACACACAATCAAATTGAGGAGAAAGCCAAAGATATATTATGCTTGGCCATAAATTAAAGAGACTCTAGGCGATCGCCAGGAGCTTACTTATTATAAATCTCAGCTTTGGTCGACAAAGCAAAATGAAGGAACTACGATTCACAATTATTTTAATAAAATACAGGAGATAGTACAAAATATAAAAGGACTAGCAAAACAGAATAAATTGTACAACGAATCTTGAACAGCTATTAACGCATTCATAAATGAGGATGCGTTAGCCGCATTAATTTCGGGATTACGTAAACCTTACTTTGGGTACACACAAGCTGCAAAGCCCAAAGGTATAGAGGAAGCGTATGCTCTCCTCTGAAAATTTAACTGCAATGAATAGATTTATAACAATTCAAAAAAGCAGCTAAATTACCAAACAACCACTCAAAAACCGGGAAATGGGAACCAAATAAGAAATAATATGGTTTAGTTAAAACCCAACCAATTTTTTAATACGAACGAAAGGAAACAAAGTTACTCAGTAAGGGATAAACCCATACCCATGGATTTCGACCTCTCAATGAGCACAAGAAATTCTTTTAATCGAAAATCAATAAATACCCGCATGAATTATGTGATGATGAAGAACAAGAAATCGACATTAATCACACAGAGTCGAGTTCCGAGGAACAACATTTTCAAGAGGTCAAAATTTTCAACAAATGATCCGGAACCACCGTACCAATTACCAAAATTAAAATTAGCAATTACCGATACCGATATCCGGAAATTCACTTATCAGTAAACAAACTATATAGATGAGTTAATCAGAACAAGCCATCTAAATGAACTGGAGAAAACAACTCTCATCAATGCACTTTTCGAAACCCAATCAGTACTGTTGCGGCAAAATGAACAACTATTAGCCACAACAATTATTAAACACAAAATTTGTAACGGAACCACTCTGGGAACAGGGTAGTCACCGTTAGCAAAAATAATAATAATATAAATAAGGTGTGGTTGTGCCACCAAGGTACGCCATATTCACCTGGACTCAGTCGGGTTAGAGGTATGTTGGCCGTGAGTGTACAGTACCTTAGTTTTCGCACAACAAAATGAATATGGCAATTAGAAATTCTCACTATCATCTTACCTATTAGATCACATTACTCCATGATTACAGCCTCCGTTCACTCACTCATTTCGTATATCAAATAATAAAATTGTTTATAAATTTATACAGATTTATGTACACAAAAGAAGTATATTTATTTGAATCTTGCAACAAACAAAAAACTGAATAAAAATGATATGAAATACAAATCAATTAATGAAGACTACAAAAATTCGGAATTATGATTGAAATATACGCTTAAGTTAATTAATACGAAAAAAAAATTATTGTTAAAGTTTTAAAGATAATAAAAGAAAATAAATATGATATTATCACTCGCTTTACTTACGACGCATCCTTATTCGTGTCGACGGACCGATGAAAGCGCTTCCATGACCTCGATACCGCTAAGATGAATAGTAAGTCAGTTATATAACACTATAATATGTACGTAAAGAGAAAATAAAATATTAATTAACTTGCACCCAAAATCAAATATAACCAAGCAAAAAAAAAAAATAAAAAAATAATTAAGATATAATCAAAATAATTAAGATTCAATAAAAAAAAACTTAATAATAATTTACACAAGAACGATACCACCAACAGTAAACCCCACTTCCGCCGTAATGTCACCACGCCAATGTACCTCTAGCGCAAAACACCGCAAAAATTCCGCAATTCTCCTCAAATTTGCAATAAAAATGTCCACCGTCACGCACGTTCTCATAAAACAGTGGCCAATGGATAATCCGCTAACCGGCGCCACTCCAAAATTGATCCGACTTCCGTGTACAACAATAAATATCTCGAAAAGTACCTGCACGCATGAAATTTATGCGTTAAATTGAGCTGGTAACATCATTGTAATTGCTGTGCCATTTACAGAAACAATGCACTCACAACGCACTTTATCGTTTATTATACGCTTGATATTTCTTAACTTTGTACTGATAGAAATACACGTACTTATTATTTAATTTCACCACAGGCAGTATAACTCACTGTGAACAAACCAACAAACATTTGGTCTTTTGCATCAGCAAACACTTATTGTTTTTTTGTTATTTTATAAGCGTGTTAAATTGGTGGCCACGCACAATATATACACATATAACAAAAATCACAGGCACGATTTAGATACACCACATAATATTTAATATCCGGGTATTCTCACAAATTTCATAGTTCTTAATTTTCAATTTTAATTACTTTTATTTGAATTTGGTTAAAATAGTTTCGACTTGATCATAAGAGAAATATATTGTTATCCATCCTCTTTTCTGTTTCAAAATCTATAACCAACTGTCCCAAAAATCATTCGATTTTTTTTTCTTATCACTTTTCGTAAAAAAAAATATATTGAGTATCGCAACCGGTATCTCAAAAAAAAACAAATATCGGTTTTCTAAATTTTCCCCGCACAAAATTATTAACCAGCGCTATCATAAAACAAAAAAAATCATACAATTCTGCTACCATTCACAAATACAATTAAACCCTCAAGCAACATGGCGCGTGACATATTTTGCTTGATAACCATACCCGGACGAACAACCGCTGCATTCGAGGAATATTTAATATTTTATTTGTGAATGACGACCAACAAAAATGAATGAAGACAAAATATTTTAAATACAGTACAACCGCAAACCTCTGTAACATTAAAGCGATGGAGCAAATGTTACACACGTGGGGACGTACCCATCGACCGCTGAGTGTCTCAAAAGCCGGGCAAAAGAAACAAAAAAAAAACAAAACAAAACAAATTGTTAGTATCCGTAGAATTATCCTAATCTCAGATTAAAGTCGGATGTCTTTTGCGTGATATATTCCAACCAATTTCTTATCATTAATGGATAGTTCGTAAGCGACACTACCTACTTTTCGAAGGACAGTAGCTTTCAAAAATTTTGGTGCCAATTTTGCCGAGTGGCTCTTGACTGCATCACTTAAGGTAAAATTTCGAACATATACTGTTTGTCCTACTTGAAAATCCCGATTTCGACTTCGTAAGTTATAGATATTTTCATTCTTATTATGCGCATCCTCTAAATTAGAAAGTACTTTTTGCTGACTTAGGCTGAGTCTGTTGGCTTTACTTTGCACTGCGATTTCTCCGTTTGCAACCACATCGAGCTCCCTCAATAATTTATAGTCATTTCCATGCCCAATGAAGTGTTGGCCAAACATAAGGTAATGAGGCGAAAATTTCGTGGAACTGTGGGTTACGTTTCTTAGAGCAGAAGCGATCTCGTGAAGGTGCTCATCCCATTTTCTATGATCATCCTTTATATAAGAGCGTATGGCAGCAAGTATGGACCGGTTAACTCGTTCCGACGCATTACCCTGCGGTGAATACTTAGGAACAAGCATGTGATTCACTCCGAATTTATTTAAGCAATTTTTAAAACATACCGCGGTGAACTGGCTCGCATTATCGGAAGTTATTGTTTCGGGTACCGAAAAGACTGAAAATATTTCCTTTTCTAGAAAGCTGCAAACTTTAGTGGCTAATGCTTGTCGCATAGGATTAAGAAAAATAAATTTAGAGTAACTATCTAATACAATAAATAAATATGCATTCCCACTGCTAGATCTTGGGTATGGACCCCAAAAGTCGATATAAAGGTGTTGCATCGGCCTTACTGCGATTATTTGTGGTCCCATCAGTGGTTGCGTGGAATAATTGGGTGCTTTAACCTGTTTGCAAACCTCACACTTCCCAACATAGTCTTTTACATCTTTCGGCATAGTTGGCCAGTAATAATATCGCTGTAATCGATCAAGTGTCTTAGCCACTCCAAGATGCGAGGATGCGGGTGGATCATGCGCCATACTAATCAGATTACCCGTCAGTTCTTTTGGAACATACAACTTCCAACACGGAATATCCGTGGTGGTTTCATTCTGGCTGTTTGAAGGATTGATATACAATTTATCTTTATCAACCCGCAAATTAGTAAACTCATCAGGATTCTTACGGACTTTTCCGATCAGCTGTACGTATTCATTATTCTTAAATGCAGGAGAATCAAAATTTATGTCACTGGTATCTGCCCCAAGGTTCAAATTTACCTCCTCCATAAAAGCGCGTGATAAGGCATCCGGTACAACATTTAGAGAACCCTTACGATGTTCTATGTCGAATTCGAATCCCTGTAGTTTCAAGGACCATCTCGCCAATCTCCCGGACAAATCCCGCTGACCCATGAGCCATTTTAGACTAGCATGATCAGTGATGATGGTAAACGGGCACCCCTCGACATACGCCCGAAACCTTTTTACGCTCAGCACAGCCGCAAAGCACTCTAATTCGGTTACCGAATAGTTGCGCTGTGCCGCGTTAAGCTTCTGGGACATATATGCGATTGGGTGCTCGCAACCATCATCACCGATCTGAAAGAGTACTCCTCCCACGCCGGTGGCACTGGCATCGCATTGGATAAAAAATCGCCTACCAAAATTGGGGTGAACTAGAACAGGCGCCGTGGACAGTGCGTGTTTCAAATTTTCAAATGCGTGTTGACTAGCCTTGGTCCAAATAAACTTGGTGTCCTTTTTCAGAAGATCGGTTAATGGTGCAGCTAGTGTGGCATATGAAGGAATAAATCTTCGGTACCATCCTGAAATACCTAGAAATCGCCGAACTTTTTTCACCGAATTTGGAGCTGGGAAGGCCAATATTGCGCTGACTTTATCTGGATTCACCTTTAAGCACCCGTCTCCTACCACATAACCCAGGTATTGAATCTCTTTTAATAAGAAGTTACTTTTCTGTAAGTTCACGGTTAGTCCAGATGTTCGCAGAAGAGTAGCAACCAACTCCAGCAGCTTGATGTGTTCTTCGAAGGTCCCTGAAGTGATGAGGAGATCGTCTAAATAGACGAACACTTGCTCATGAAGCTGGTGTGGTATCACCCGGTGCATTAGGCGACACATCGTCTGTGGCGCGTTGCAAAGTCCGAATGGCATCACCGTAAACTGATACAAAGGACGGCCAGGTACGGTAAATGCAGTTTTATCACGAGACTGCTCAGCCAAAGGGATCTGCCAAAAAGCATCTTTCAAATCGATACTTGAAATAAATCTGGTTTGATCCAGTCGGCTCAGCAGCCCGTCGATAATAGGTAAAGGATATGCGTCCCTGACCGTCACTTCGTTCACTTTACGGGCATCGAGACACATTCGGACCTTGCCATTTGACTTTGTGACCAATGTCACCGGGGAACTCCACGAGCTAGTGGACTCCTCAATCACTCCAAGCTCTAGCATCCTGTCTAGTTCTGCATATAACAAATATTGTTTAGCTGGGGATATGGAGTAATGACGCTGTTTTACAGGTTTTGAGTCTCCTACATCAATTTCATGCGTGATCAAGTGTGTGCGCCCTAGTCCAAGTTTCTCGAACGATGGAAATTTTTGTATTGCGGTGTTGAGTTTTTTCGTCTGATCCGAGCTAAGTTCGTGCTTCAATGGTTCTTTGGTGAGTTGTGGTTCTTCCATATCGCTGACTTCGGAAATGGTCAATGGAATGATTTGAATATGGAACAACTTCCAAAAATCAATTCCGAGGTATAAACTCTGTTTCAAGTTCGGAATGATATGGACCTTCAGAATTTTCTCTACGCCGTTGTATTTTATGTTAGCATAAAAATAACCAAATACCCGTTCTGTGCTCCCTGAAGCTACTTGCACTTTAGTGGGTAAAAAGAATATTTTATAATTAGGATCTTCCAACAGCTTTTCACTCCCAGCTCCCAATGCTGTTATGGTAGCGCCACTATCAAGTAACCCACGATATTGTAGGCCATTTATAGTAACATCCGTATAGGGTCGGTTATCGGTAATATCACTGAATTGTGTTTCGGAAATTATATTTTTCAACAACCGTTTATTTTGCCAGTACCGGCGAACGCGATTCACATTTTGTGATTTTGAAGAAGACATCGTTGGAACGTAGTTGGTTGCAAAATCGGGTAAAAAGACATTATTAATGCTTACTTCATGATGTAGTGAGTTGGCGCTGTTTGAAATGGAATCTGTGATTATATCTGATTTGGTGGCTGTGAAGTTGCCGGTTTTTGCTGTGAAGTTGCAGGTAGCTCTGGATTCTGATTGGTAGTTGGAATTTCTGAGGTTGGTCTGGGAAGAATGGTGAGTCGAGGCATCGGATTCCCAGTTGTCTGAGACCTCATCAATGAGTTTCCCGAGCATCGGAAACATTTTGGCTTTACGATGCCTGGACGACCACATCCGAAACAAAAGACTTTAACGGGTTTTGGGCAATCAGTGTATCGATGGCCGATATCTTGACAATTCCAGCAGATATTCATATTATCGTTACTCATCACACGATTGGCCGAAACGGGAAATGGAGCTGAGTTATTATTTCTTCCGTAACTGCCAGTTCTTGCCGTTTGCATTGCGGAGATATTATCGGTCTGCCAATGCTCGAAATATTCGTTTCCGGATTCGTTGTAATAAACATCTTCAATAACCTTCCTAGAACACAACCTTTCTGGTTCATACCCAGTCCGCTTCCACGTGTCTTCCAAAGCTAAACAACGCTGCACTAACATGGTAATGGATGGTATTTCTTGGTCTGCCAATGCTACCTGTAACCCTGGTCTCATATTACGCCTTACAATATGAAGAATTTCAGCATCATGTAGAGGTGTCCTAAATTGTAACGATAACGCCAGAATATCATTGTAAAATACTCTAAACGACTCTGTGGGTTGGTGTTTCCGAGATTCTATGGCACGTCGAATATCGTGTTCCGTTCTCCGATCTTGGAACCTGCCGAGTAAATCTCGTTTTAGTCTGTTCCATCCGATATGCGGATTTCTTTCGATGTGACACCAATACCAGTTTGATGCGACACCGGTGAGTAAAATCCCCAATTGGTCAACCAAATTGGTCATTGGAATACCAGATGTTTCCGCAAGATGTTCCACACGGAATAAGAAACGTTCAATGGGCAGCTCCTGTGAATCACCGCCGAATGATATTTTCCACTTACTAATCGTATTGCTGAACTGATATTGTAACGAATTCTTTAGTGGTAATGCCGACGGTTGAGGAGGTTCACGTCCAATATTGGTGGATGATAATATTTGTGACAAAGCCAGTTCATCCACATTCTTGTCTTGGTTTGCCTGTTGACTAATTTCCTGAGAATGGGTGTTACTTCCTAGTTTAGAGCCATCTAGTTGTTTAGACGAAGTCTCATCGTCTGAAGTGGACAAATCATCGGGATCTTCTGGCTGAGCATCTTTAATTTTGCTAAGGGTATCATCCAAGTTGTCTTCACCTTGCATCAAAGTTTGTACACCTGATAACACTAATCCGACCATCGTTATTTGTACCTGACACTGAGTCTTGTAGGACCGGGTACTAGATAAAAGTCGCTCAAGTCTAGCTTTAATATGAATTAATCTGCTTTCTTTCTGCTGCAGAATATTTTGATTTGGCATTTCGGCTGGTTTGATCTCTGTGAGCCATTCGCGAATGTCTTTGATTTTCAGCGCACATCGCTGTAACTCTCTTTGGGGTGACGAACGAGCAGCTGCATGAGCGCGGAAGGGTTTTAGGACCGGATTTTTCTCTTCATTAGATACAGCCACCTGAAGCAGTGCTAATCGGTTCACAGGGTCTCCTGAAATGTTTCGAACTTGACATTCCACTTCGAACTCATCAGGTGCAAGAGAATTCACTTCCATGTTGGACAAAACTGATTAGTGAGCAAAAAAAAAATTCAAACACACGGAATAGATATTTGATAATTATTCCTAAGTTTATAAAGGCAAGAAAAAACACAAGTTTTTTCCAACGATGCCACTAGTACTGATAACAATAGTATAGTACGCGATACAATATGTAAATCACAATAATGACAAAAAAACAAAAACAAAAAAAAATCTAAATCAAAAGTTCAATATAAATTGACTTAATAACGTATGAATAATAAATAACTATGATAACAATATTTAATAACCAATAACCATCACCACAATATAACAAAAAAAAAATCATAAATAATAGTAATTAAATCAAAATAAATAAATAATTTAGATAAATTTATAAGCAAACCATGGAGTAAGTGAGTGGTGTAATCTGATAGTGAGCTATTATAAATATGGTGTAATTTGTTACAAATTGTGTTCATGAAAACCTCGCAGATCAACTAATAATAATTAGGATGCGGGCCTCAATGATATACAATGTATTCTATGCTTTAGACTTGATTGTTCTACTTAGAGGTTCGCAAATCGACGTTATCCACATGCCAAAACTATTCCATATCAAATACAGTAATTGTATGATGGTAAGTATGGCATGGAACACGCGACCCGAATACACTCTACAGATCACAATCAAACCATAGACACTAAAAAAAAAAAAAAAAAAAAAAAAAAAAAATAATAATAATAATAATTGTTTGAGGCTTATAACATAACATTAGAAATGTTTAATTCATTTTCAATAGTGTTATAGATGGAATTAGCTAAATAAGCGAAATTAAATATCGACGAAAAAAAAAATTATAGGACAATGTCAAACCAAACGGTGAAAATGTCTTAATATTTATTCGGAAAAATAAAAGCTGTATTCAGCTAAAGTTTAAATACGGATGATAAACATTTGCCTCATAAATTGGGCGCCATTTTGTAACGGAACCACTCTGGGAACAGGGTAGTCACCGTTAGCAAAAATAATAATAATATAAATAAGGTGTGGTTGTGCCACCAAGGTACGCCATATTCACCTGGACTCAGTCGGGTTAGAGGTATGTTGGCCGTGAGTGTACAGTACCTTAGTTTTCGCACAACAAAATGAATATGGCAATTAGAAATTCTCACTATCATCTTACCTATTAGATCACATTACTCCATGATTACAGCCTCCGTTCACTCACTCATTTCGTATATCAAATAATAAAATTGTTTATAAATTTATACAGATTTATGTACACAAAAGAAGTATATTTATTTGAATCTTGCAACAAACAAAAAACTGAATAAAAATGATATGAAATACAAATCAATTAATGAAGACTACAAAAATTCGGAATTATGATTGAAATATACGCTTAAGTTAATTAATACGAAAAAAAAATTATTGTTAAAGTTTTAAAGATAATAAAAGAAAATAAATATGATATTATCACTCGCTTTACTTACGACGCATCCTTATTCGTGTCGACGGACCGATGAAAGCGCTTCCATGACCTCGATACCGCTAAGATGAATAGTAAGTCAGTTATATAACACTATAATATGTACGTAAAGAGAAAATAAAATATTAATTAACTTGCACCCAAAATCAAATATAACCAAGCAAAAAAAAAAAATAAAAAAATAATTAAGATATAATCAAAATAATTAAGATTCAATAAAAAAAAACTTAATAATAATTTACACAAGAACGATACCACCAACAGTAAACCCCACTTCCGCCGTAATGTCACCACGCCAATGTACCTCTAGCGCAAAACACCGCAAAAATTCCGCAATTCTCCTCAAATTTGCAATAAAAATGTCCACCGTCACGCACGTTCTCATAAAACAGTGGCCAATGGATAATCCGCTAACCGGCGCCACTCCAAAATTGATCCGACTTCCGTGTACAACAATAAATATCTCGAAAAGTACCTGCACGCATGAAATTTATGCGTTAAATTGAGCTGGTAACATCATTGTAATTGCTGTGCCATTTACAGAAACAATGCACTCACAACGCACTTTATCGTTTATTATACGCTTGATATTTCTTAACTTTGTACTGATAGAAATACACGTACTTATTATTTAATTTCACCACAGGCAGTATAACTCACTGTGAACAAACCAACAAACATTTGGTCTTTTGCATCAGCAAACACTTATTGTTTTTTTGTTATTTTATAAGCGTGTTAAATTGGTGGCCACGCACAATATATACACATATAACAAAAATCACAGGCACGATTTAGATACACCACATAATATTTAATATCCGGGTATTCTCACAAATTTCATAGTTCTTAATTTTCAATTTTAATTTCTTTTATTTGAATTTGGTTAAAATAGTTTCGACTTGATCATAAGAGAAATATATTGTTATCCATCCTCTTTTCTGTTTCAAAATCTATAACCAACTGTCCCAAAAATCATTCGATTTTTTTTTCTTATCACTTTTCGTAAAAAAAAATATATTGAGTATCGCAACCGGTATCTCAAAAAAAAACAAATATCGGTTTTCTAAATTTTCCCCGCACAAAATTATTAACCAGCGCTATCATAAAACAAAAAAAATCATACAATTCTGCTACCATTCACAAATACAATTAAACCCTCAAGCAACATGGCGCGTGACATATTTTGCTTGATAACCATACCCGGACGAACAACCGCTGCATTCGAGGAATATTTAATATTTTATTTGTGAATGACGACCAACAAAAATGAATGAAGACAAAATATTTTAAATACAGTACAACCGCAAACCTCTGTAACATTAAAGCGATGGAGCAAATGTTACAAATTCAAAAAAGGGACGAGATACCAGTTTATACGAAAACATACCGGTATCCTCACGAATTTAAAAAATATGTCAAGGACCAAGTCCAAGAGATGTTGGACAGCGGCATCATCAAAAACTCAAACAGCCCATATTCATGATCAATTTTGGTGGTTCCTAAAAAGGCCGATGCGTCTGGAACTCGCAAAGTTAGGGTTGTCATTGATTACAGAAAATTAAACGAAAAAACAATTGATAACAAATACCCAATTCCCCAAATAGAGGAGATCCTAGAAAATCAGAATACTTCACTACCATTGACTTGAAGTCTGGTTTTCATCAGATTCCCATGGACGTTAAGTCGCAGGAAAAAATTGCTTTTTCAACCGACAAAGGCCATTTCGAGTTTTTCCGGATGCCGTTCGGTCACTTTTCAGAGGGCCATGAATAACGTATTACATGGGTTGTTGGGAAATAAATGTCACGTCTATTTAGATGATATCGTTGTTTTAGGAGAAAATCTTCAATCTCATATTCCCAATTTAAAAACTGTCTTACAAAGGTTATCACTATTTAATCTAAAATTTCAGCTGGATAAGTGCGAATTTGTAAAAAGAGAGACAGAGTTCTTAGGACACGTTATAACACAAGAAGACTTAATACCTAATAAGGATAAAATCAAAAAGATTCTAGAATGGCCACTACCAAAAAATCCTACAGAAATAAAACAATTTCTAGGGCTTTCGGGATATTATAGGCGATTTATAAAAAACTACTAAGAAATTGCCAAAAATATGACAAATTATCTAAAGAAAGATGTGCCATTAGACATGACGGATCAGGAATATAGAAAATCATTTGAAACACTAAAAGAAATTCACGTATCCTGATTTCAATAAACCTTTTATTCTGACGACTGACGCTTCAGAGTACGCGTTATAAGTCCAAAATAATATCGAAAGGCCTATCGCAGTTGTATCAAGGACATTAAATAAAACAGAAACAAACTACGCCACCAATGAGAAGGAGGCATTGGCGATTATTTGAGCAGTAAAAAAGTACCAGCCGTACCTTTACGGTAATAAATTTACACTGGTAACTGACCACAAGCCACTAACGTTCATAAAGTCTTCTGAGAACAATTCAAAAATTTTAAGAACAAATCCAACAAATCCAAAATTATATGTAGCAGCAAAAACGATACATCTAATTTCGTAGTCTGAAAACGAAATCAATATGGAAGTAACTGATACATTTTAAAAGTGAAATAAAAATACTGAAATTACTCTTGATGGAACCGTATAAAAAATACTAAAAGAAGGTACAACTAGTGTTAGACCACCGGTTTTCACTGCATTCAAAGATGTGCCAGGACCAACTGGCTATGCCAAAAGAAATATTATGCTTGGTAATGTAAGTAGCGCATTCGAGCTAATAATTGATGAAAGTATGTTGGTGTATAAAAAAATGTTTACTGAAATAAAGGCAGTTCGAATTTTGGAAAAAGAGTGGATAAAAACAAAGTGGCCGTAACGTGCTTTTATATCAAGCTTATGAGGCAAGATCTTTGGAGGCTTCATATTTATGGAGTAAGAAACAGGGACGTGGTTTTTTCTCACACAATATCCAGAGATAAATTTACGGAATAAGTTTGCCTTAATTTCTCGAACATGGAATAATATTGTTGAAAACCGTCGGCCTGTTGAGGACCTAATGCAAACAATCTATTGATGCCCGGTGGTTCCCAACAAAAGCGAGATGCCGTTTTACGCAATATGTGCAAAATAAGCCAGACTAATTTGGCATAAAATGATGGTTAGCTTCGGACGTAAAAAGCAACTGTCTCATTAATGGCTTCCGGTACTTAAGTAAAGATGAAACACTAGCATCAGCAGTATTTTTCAGTCAGTTCGTAGTTCTCAAACTTGCTAAACCATTATAAGGGCGTGAAAGAAATGTAACGATCGATAATTGCTTCGAAAGCATGGCACTTGCGAACAAATTACTTAAAAAAATACTTTGGTTGGAACTATGTATATGGGCTAACAAAAAGAAATTGCCAAAGGCAGTAGTGTATCTGGGTCTTGCGTTTTACCTCTATACAAATGCAAACCCTCAAAAAATGTGATAATACTAATTACAAAACATACATTTATCACTAAAGACATAAATAAACGTCTTTTGAGACTATTAAGTTTAATAACCAAATTAAATTTGGAGGTGATGTAATTGACCAACGGGCACGAAAATACAGCGTAAAAGTAGGGTTTCGTAGATACCTTTGCATGTCTTTTACAATATCTTAGATTTAGAGGCAATGAACACATGGGTGAATATCGTCGTGATCAAATTAAAATATTACATCTGGAAAATACGTTTAAACATTTCATTGTTTATTTCTTTTCAAACTGGTTGTCAATGTTAATTTTGAAAGTTTTCTAAATTAAATAACTGCTAATTTTTTTAAATATTACAGCTAATTTCAATTTAATTGTTTTATTTTTGACAAATTTTTAAATAATAAAATTTGTAATATTATTCGACGGAAAAATTAATTCATTCATACGGACAAAGTAAACTTGTGATACTTTTATTCGCTGAAATAGATAAAAGTTGTGTAACGATGCATTTTAAATAGAAATTAAGCATTGTGATTAACATTTTTTTTATTAGACTTCATTTTATCACAAAATTTCATATTTATCACATTAAAGTAACTAAATAAAAATAATAAAGTGATTTTTAATTTACTTGAAGTTACTATTTCCGAAAAATTGTAAGCGAACTTACTTAATCCAGTTTCGAACTGATGAGCTTATGATTATGAAAAAATAAATCCTTCTCATCAGGCCGCGGCGACTGAACTGATGCTACCACAATTTACATTCTATATATACAAAATGTACTGTGCAAGTTGTATTAGCGAATTATATTAATACAGGTAAACTCTCTTACAAATTATTCCTCGCCACATTCACTCATGTGTGAAGAAAAATTTGTAAAAGAGAGTTTCCTGTATTAGTAAATGTAATTCGCTAATACAACTTGCACAGTACAATCTGCACAATATAGAATGTAAATTGTGGTACAATCAGTCCAGTCGCCGCGGTCTGATGAGAAGGATTGATTTTTTCATAATCATAAGCTCATCAGTTCGAAACTGGATTAAGTAAGTTCGCTTACAATTTTTCGGAAATAGTAACTTCAAATAAATTAAAAATCATTATTATTGAAAATCTGTCTATCTTTGGGGTGATAAATACTAATTGTTCGTAAATACTGATATACATATGTACTTCTACGTGTTATCTGTAAAACACATTAAAATGGTCTTGATGAAATTGAACTTGGCTTATTGAAATTGGTTCTTTATAGGCGGGATTTAATTCGAATAATAATGAAACGCTCACTTTGGTTGATTTTATACCCCTAGGTTTGGGACCTACATTTTTAACGAGCTCAAATAATTTAAAAATATCCTGAAAATTGTACTTGTGTTTTAATACTTTGGGGTTAGCTAGAGCAATATACATTTCCCTTATTTTGTTGGTATACAGCTTTTCATTTTCGATATTTTTGTGAAAATTGAATCCATATGTGGGAGTTTTAAAATCTATGAAATATATTTGATTAATTTCTGTCACTACATATCTCTGATGTTTCACTTTGGCACATTTTATGGGTTGGTACCAATGTTCTGGCACAAATATTCCTTGGTGTTTGGCCATTCGCTCAATACACGAGTGAACACTGTCATCCTCGTTTTGCGTGTGACCCTTTTCCATATATTTGTGGTGAATGCTTACGTCGTAATGCTTGGATGCCCATGCATGAAAGGCATATAATATTCGATTTCTGTTTTAACCAGAACAATTATTTGACCAGAAACGAAACTCTTTAGTATTTGAATACATTTTTTTATACAACTGGCAACTTCAAGGCCTCCACGTTTTCCAACGATCTAGTGCCATACAAAGCAATATCCAGTGTTGTCGTTTAAACAAATAACTGTAAAATTATAAACGAAATATTTGCTTTTATAATAAAAAACGGAAGCACTAGATTGCGGGAAAATCAAAATTTTTTGGAAATCAAATACGGCCGCAGTTATTTCCGGGCTTTGTTGTCTTTCGAGTTTGTCGAGCTCTTTGAGTCTTTGAGCTTCCACTTTATTAAACAAATGGGGTGATAGGCTGCACTTTTGCGTCTCTTTATCCTCAGCAGGTAAGTTGTCATACGCGATACATATATCGCACTGATCTTTCTTAGGAACATGAAACCCCAAATTAAAATATTCGTTGAAAATGTCCCTTGTTTTGTCGTTCGGTTACTTCATGAACAATACTTTCTGCTTTCATTCTTTCCTGAAATAACCTGTACAATTTAGCCACGCTTAGGTTGCTTTCCAAATAATTTGTATTACTACTTTTTCGACAGTAGTGGGGATCAATTCAAGGAAATGACTTAATATGCTCACAAATAGCATCAAACTAAATTATTATTTTAGAATTTATTTCCCTCGCATAGGCCCCTTAACGATCTTTGCAACAATTCCTTTCCCTTCTCTTTTTTTATAAGCCGTGGTGATCTTTAGTTGTTTATAGCAAGTATTAGGGGGAAAAGCCAGTAATACGGGCATAAACAATAACATAAAAAGAACATAATGATATTGCAATATGACATTTAATTAAAAAAAATTTCTTTATACACAACTTTTTGGTAAGTCCGAGTTAATCGGGGCTAGGTCAATTCTGGAATGAATACAGTTTCCTTTTCTACACTTCCCGTTAAAACGTCGTCAATTATCAGATTTGGTTTCAGCTGTCGAACAATTAATCGAGTTCCATTAATCATTACAAAGACCACGCTTTGTATTTATGAAGCGGCATCCGTGATGGTGTTAAATCATTTAAGAATTCTGTCAGGTAGTTCTAAATGTCTTCATCATTTGCATCATCAATCGAGTCAATGCTATAAAGCGTGACGGGGCTTTCCGCAAAACGTCTCAACACTTCTTCGTTGATCAAGGCATTTTTGGACATAAAGTTGCCATTTTTGAAAATGTTTCAGCATCAACTGGCGACAGCGTTTCACCATAGATTTCGGTTATTATAGAGCCTTTGCAAATGAGGTTGCTCGGAATTTAAATTAAGTCATTGGTAAGACCAAGATTGTTGATTAAAGTTCTATCGCCTAATTTAAGTAACCAATTGCTGTATTGTGAGTCCACGGAACGTACGTTTTTCTGGAGCTTGAGAACATTAAACTTTTCCCAAAGACCATGAAATTTTAAGCTAGCTTCAACAATTGCAGGCTGGCTACCATGTACAATTACAGGTAAAGTTTGCCTAAAATCTCCACCAAGTAACATTGTTTTACCGCCAAATGGTTTTTCATTATTTCTTTACAAAGCTTATCGACAGCATTCATAGCAACACCAGGTACCATTGTAGCTTCATCCCATAGAATTAATTTTGCCTTTCTAATTAATTCTGCGTCAATAGATGTTATTCGCATAGAGGACGTTGAGGTTTTTACGATTGGCACAGGTAATTTAAACTGGGAGTGATAGAAGCAACGGTAAGCACAACGTTATATTCTTCGCGAATCGGGTTAAGTAGTGTTTTGTACAGATATTGTGTTTGTTTCCATTTTGGGTCGTTTTCGGATGTTTATGTCGGCTGGCATTTTATTTTATTAGATATAGCAGGCTTTGATAAAATCGAAAAAAAAATTATAAATTGCGAAAGAGGGGAAACAGTACACATTTTTAGTTCCTGCTGTCCTATTTTATTGCTTCACAAAAATAAATTACGTTAAAATTTGTTCAAATAAAAATCAACTATCTAAAAGGCTCACTCGCTGCTTCTCGATTACCGAGTTTGTATCCCACGTTGCCAAACAATATTGGTGATTAGAGTTTCTTTGCAGTTTTGGTAATAAATTTGCCCGATATTTTTCTATTTCCTCAGTATTCTGAACAATGAAGTTCCATTTCCGATATCTTTCTCCAAGTGACCAAAAATTATTAAAATTGACCTCTGTCGCATCTAGTAATGTGATCAGTACATTTCATCGTACACGATGTGCATGGCGACCCTAATACTCTCCCAGTTATGTGTTGTCCGCTCAGATTAACGTGTGGCAGGCCTAGATTATAAGATTTTTTGCGACGATTGATTTCCATAATTCTTTATGAGTTTTCCGTTTTCTGAACTTAGGTCTTGTGCTTTTTGGACTAAAACGGCACTCACTGTTCAAATAGGCGCTAACCTATGAGGTAATCGGGCTCCATATCGGATTTTGAAATTCTGGTGTTACCGGTATTTCTGGACTTTCCACTGATAAATGGGTTGAGCTCAACTCACTAGAATTATTTCCCGATGATTGTGGTAAACTAACTAGGCTCAACTCGTTAATACATTTCTCCTTTGAGTGTGTTGAATTAACTGGGCTCAACCCATTAGAATCTAAAATCTTAGAAATGATTTTTTGATGAAGTTCTGGAATATGGCCAATTAGGAGGGAACTTGGCTATTTCTTAATCGATTTTGTTTAAATTTGACATACGCGATGGAAATGAGATTCTAAAATGATTATTGGATGAAGTTCAGGAATTTGGCCAATTATTATAGAACTTGGCCATTTTTTTACGATTTTGATGAAATTCAGCATGCACGATGAAAATGAGATTCTAAAATAATTTATAAAACAAATTATTAAATACATCTAATGTTACTTTAGTATTTCACTACCATCGCACATGTCGAATTTCTTTTATTTGTTGAAGGAATAGGCAAGCGCCTTTGATAATGCTGAGTTTGGTTAAAATCGGACAAAAAATGGTCAAGTTCCATCCTAATATGGCTTATTCCAGAACTTCGTCTAAACAAAATTTTAAAAACCAATTTTCATTAAACATGCTGAATTTCATCAAAATCAGATATGAAATTTCCATGTTCCTTCCTAATTGGCCATATTCCAGAACTTTATTTAAAAATCATTTTAGAATCCCATTTTCATCGCGCATACCAAATTTCACTAAAATCGGTTCAGGAATATCCAAGTTCCATCCTAGGTGGCCACCTAGGATATTTCAGAACTTTATCCAAAAATCATTTTAGGACGCGTCCGAATTCTGAAAGAAATAATTCTTCTGTGATAAATATGGCGCTATACTGAATGCAACCAAATTCTCACAGCAGCAATATGTTATAATTGTGACATTTGTGTTGTAATTATTGTTTCGCTGCACTTTGTGTGATATAAATAATTAATTATATTGTGATATATTAAATGTGATGATAATTAATATATAAATTTATAAATTACTGTTTATTAATAAGAAATATTATATTCTAATTTACAAAAAATGGCTGATAAATATAAAAGAAGTAAGAAACACGTAATTATAGGTTATGTTTCTTGTCTAACAAATTTCTATAATTTTTATAGTGACTGAAGAAGAAATTAAAAGGCTGATAAAAGCAAGAACTGAGCATGACGGATTATTTGAGGGAAAATTCTACAGACGAGATGAAAATTGGGCGTAAGTTTTTTACAATTTATAATTAAGATCTAATTATTTTATAACGTTACAATTTCAGAATTATAAGAAACACAGAAGAATTAGGCCAGTTTACTCCGGAGCAGCTTCGAATCAAGTGGAATTATTTATTAAAGCAATACAAAGTCAGTAGTATTACCATAGACAATCATAATAGATCTCTCATTTGACTAAAACAGAAAATAAAAACAAAAATTTTCCATTCAAATATTATCGGTGTATTGCATATACGTATTATATTTGCAACGCATTCTAAAATTATTGCCTTATAAAATACACAACACAACGATACATTGGAATTATCAGAAGTTTTTGTTTTTTTCCTTTAGTTACTATGAAATGAGAAATCTAGTATGAATGTCCATGGTATTACCATAATATTTTAATTTGATGTATATTCAATAAGGTTTTATTAATTTTAGGAATTGCTAAATCCACCCACTGGAGTTCAAATAGAAAATGGGGAACTCACCGCTATCGACTGGCCGTATTTCGATCTCATGCATTCTTATGGGGCGGGTTTACACACAATAAACCCACCCCATCTCATAAGCAGCCGCCGGGGCATATGTGTGCAAAACCCTGATAATTCATTTATAGGGACTGAAACTTCTGACCGAAGAGACAACAGACGCAACCCAGTACATCAGGTACCGTTTCTAGCAGAAATGCTTGCGATCAACAATTGGCTAGAAATTATACCAAAAATACCGCACTGAAACCAAAGAAACGAAAAACTTCCGAAGATTTGTTGGCAAAATTTGAAAAAGAGTGCGAACTCAACAAAAAAAGTACTAAACGATTTTTCCAATTTTTGGAAGGTTTCGCCCAACATATCGGAATGCCATTCGACAAATCAACTGATTCTGAATCTTCAGATTCCGATTAAAAATATTAATTTTAATGATTTCTTTATGTACATAAATATATAATTATTTATTATTTAAAAATGTTATGAAATATTCAAAATAAGGCTGAACTTTTTTTGTAATAGATTTTATTGAATTTTTTAATAAAAATATAAAAACGATTTTTCTATTGTAAAATATTTATAAACATATTATAAAGTTCCTCTCTGAACTGAATACCATTTGGTTGGTCACCATTTGAAGCACTAGCGATTTCTTCTTCGAAAGGCTCATTGGTACTTCGCATATCTACCTCCATTAATAAATTAATGTCGTCATTATTGGCCATACAAATGTTGTGAAACGTAAAACAACTGGCAATTGTTTTCACGATGTTCTCTATTTTTAATTCCAATTGCCGTCTGAAAATAGATCGCCATCGGATCTTTAATTTACCGAATGCGCATTCGACAATGTTGCGCGCACTGCTAAACACCGCATTAAACCGTTTTTTATTGTCATTTGTAATAGGTTCTTTGAACAGAGTAATTAAGGCAATTGGTTCTATCCGCAATGGATACCCACTATCTCCCAATAAAAAGAATCCATGAAGTGGGTATAGCTGTTCTTTATAAACCGGGTTATTGTATAACACTCTAGAGTCATGTACAGATCCGGGATATCCAATAAATACATCTAAGAATCTATAGCTCGCATCGCAAATCGCTTGGCACTGTATGCTACACTTCAATTTTCGATTTAGGTATTGGTTATGTAATTTGACTGGGCACACTATTTCTACATGTGTGCCATCAATGGCACCGGCAGCATTTTCGAAAATAGTTGTTCTGGTCCTAATATTGAATTTACGCCCAATACCGCGAAGTTCACTATGCATGGGAAATTTGATCTCATTTACAGAGAAATCCAATAATTTGTGGATAATGTCGCATATCGTGGATCTAGGAATGTCCATTGCCACTTCAGTTATTCGATAGCTGGTGCCGCTTGCCAGCCATAATAAAAAGATCATGAGTTCCATTTCTGGTCCCCAACCATGATTTTTGTTTGGTAAAAATTTGGCAATTGAAATGAAACTATTTGAGGAAATTCTTAAGTGCATCCTAGTGGTAGCATCATCATACGAAGGAATAGCGTTCACCATTGTGTTATTGGATGCCGGCAGTGTACATGATTGGTCGCTACAAGTAAAACATTCATACATTTCTTAGCACTTAGATTTTTTTAACTATTTTAATATATTAAAATTTACCTGTGAATTTAGCATTTTCATTAATATTGACATGGTCCTGAAATTCTGCCGAATTAAATGTAAATATGCCAGTATTAAAATTTAAACTATCATGTTTGGATCAAATTCCTCCTCTACCATGATTGTTACTTATCTTCTCTAAAAATTAACTTTTACAACACAAAAATACAGTTTTGTTACAACTATCTTCTCAAAACAAAATCTTCAACACAAAAATTTAATCTAGCCTCTAACCAAAACAAATTTGCTGCAAATTTATTATGCCAAAATTCTTTCAGTATTCGGACAGTCAATGAACTTGCTTAAAATATGGAAGCGAAAATTATTCAGCAAATGTCACATTTATCACAGAAGAATTATTTCTTTCAGAATTAGGACGCGTCCTTAGAATCCCATTTCCATTGTACATGCTGAATTTCATCAAAATCGGATAAGAAATGGCCAAGTTCCTTCCTAGGTCGCCATATTTCAGAACTTTATCTAAAAATCATTTTAGAATCCCATTTCGATCGTACATGCTGAATTTCATCAAAATCGGATACGAAATTTCCAAGTTCCTTCCTAATTGGCCATATTCCAGAACTTTATTTAAAAATCATTTTAGAATCCCATTTTCATCGTGCATACCAAATTTCACTAAAATCGGATAAGAAATAGCCTAGTTCCATAATAATTGGTTCTTTAATATTTCAGAACTTTATTTTATTTTCTGTCATCTCCTATGGGCGAGTAATCCAAAAAAATCGTACGATCGTTAAGGGTTAACAAGTAACTAACGCAAAATGTGAAATGATGATTACTTGTTCCTTTAATTGTTTTCTAAAACTTTGATCAATATGCCCGGCAAAACGGTTGGATGAATCAATATAAAATTAATGCAGGGCTATTAGTGGTACATTAAACTGTAAAATGACCTCGTAACATTAGTCTTTTCATCAATATTTGTAAAGTAACGGTAGATTTACTAAGACAACCTAAAAAGTCGTTTTTTGGTACTTTTCTCAAATCAGTATTGAAGGTGAAAAAAAAATTTGTTCTCAACTAATCATTAAAGGGTCTTGCAGGAAATATACTCAAGTTTCTAAGGCTGCCCTAAAATTTACTGTGCAATCATTGGTTGCTGAGATATCTATGATCAAAGACAAAAGGATCTTTTTTGATTCAAAGTCAGATATCTCAGTAAACAGTTGACATAAAGAGAGTAGAAAGAAATTAAATTTGCGACTAACTAACAGGCTAACCGACCTATGCATTGGTTTAACTTAAAAAAAAATTCCCGAGCCCATGGATCCGTACAAAAAAAAAAAAAAAAAATCGAAATGTTTTTCTTGTGATTGCGTGATAATGGTGTCCACAAAAATATTCCGCTTAAAAATCTCAAAACTAGAGATTTGAAGCTTTAAAATGCTTTTCTTTTCATCGCTGTACGACCATATTTTACAAAGATACAGTTCTTCAAAAAACACTAAAAAAATTTAAAAAAATGTGTGTTCCTTTAATTTTTTGGATGAGTGTAGAATATAAGGTTTCAAAAATGATTAAAAATCTTACCCGATCCCGATGTTTCTCCTGATTCAGACTTCTTTTCAATTGCTTCTAGTGGTTCCAGGTTAAGGTTTACGTTTGATTGAGTTAACCTTTCATTTTCATAACAAATTCCATTTTTCAACAAAATACATACATAGTTTGTAATACTCTTACCCGTATTTGCTTTAATTCTTTCAAATGCCAATTGCAATATTTTGTTGGCTCTTGACGACATTTTTCACTTAAACAAATATTAAGTTGTTACTCCTTCGGGCATCAGTGCGAAACTAAACCGTACCACAAAAAAATAAATATGTCAAAGTTTGCCGCCAAAATATTAATTCAGTTGCTACCCCTTAAATATGTAACATAACCATTTATTACATAACCTTCAATTATCAATAACAAATGAATCTACTACAAACTGTATATGAAATATGGAAAACCTCAGAAAAAACAATTCAAAGAATTTTATAATACACTTTTCGAACAATTATCCCGTTAAAAGTATTACAATATGCTTTATCATGGTATTTATATACAAAACTCCAAATGAAAATAAGTAAACATTTGGATTTGTAACAGATTAATTTGAAGGAATAATTGAATTTCATTAATAGACAAGTATAACATCTCGTATGTAAAACTCAGTGCTACCTCTCCAAAAAAGATGAAAAATGTAAAGTATGTAATATCAATGTCGTAGACTTCAAATTCATCATTGTAAAGTGGTTCAATTATAAATTGTGCTATTATGAGTGGTCTTTTTGAATTAGGCCGATATTACACTATCGTATTTCTACATCATAGTCTAATAAGGATAAATCAAAAAAAATTTCTGTTGTAGTATTTTTCTTATGATAGTTAGCTTCATGAAGCTAAATACTACAATATTTACCTGACAGCTGCTAAAAATCGACGAAAGATATAATTGGTGCATGGCAAATTACCAAAATATGTAATGGAATATGAAAACTAGGAAATCAATTAACAATTTTTTAATTTTAATTCATGTAATTTCTAATATGCAACTTATGATTTTTTCATAATCATAAGCTCATTAGTTCGAAACTGGATTAAGTAGATTCGCTTACAATTTTTCAGAAATAGTAACTTCAAATAAATTAAAAAACTAGGAAATGTTATACAATTTTGTGTAACCTCTTTTTTTGCAGTCGGGAGCTCATTTCTTCTAGATTTAATTTTTTGTTTCTTTTTTTTATTTCAGACCTACAAAAGTAACGGCAGATATTTGCTGCACAAGCATACACACAGTCTTTAATATTTTTCACCTTTACTAGTTGTCTGACGTTTACCCAACCATGGAATATCACTAAAATGTGTGATGCAGTGTAATAAGCAAAATATATTATAGTATTTTTGTTTTGCCATAAAAATATTAAATTATTTGTACGTTGTAGAAATATGATAGTGTAATATCAGCCTTAGTTAGGGTGGTCGGTGCGAGTAATAAAAGTTATTGTGAGTTAAATTATACTATTTATTGTGTTTTATTTTAATCATCGGTAAAGGGAAGGTCGAAATTAAATCAACTGAAATTTTTGAAATGTTCTTGATTTCATGTAGCATTAAATCATCACTGTAACAATTGTGCTCCTCATTAATTTCACAACAATATAATTGCACTAATTTGACCATGTCATTTTAAATTATTGCTCCTATTTATTTTTTATTAATGATAATACAAAACAAAAAAAAAAATACTTTTTAAAATATAATTTAAGTAATTTACGTATACAACTACCGCGATACAACAATGTCGTGAAGAAGAAACACATAACAAAAGCAAACAAGTCGATATTTCTTTTCCGCGAGGTGTTTATAATTATTATATAATAGCTTAATAATTTATTTAAATATAAATAAAAATTAATTTCATTAAAATTAATAATCGTAAATTTTATTTTTAATTACCGTCACCGTGTATAAAATAATGTCTAACAACCTTATAGGAATAATTATCCTAATGGAAAACATGAAATATATTTTGGCACTAAAATTTTGTATACTGTTTCGCGTTTCGTTACGAACGACTACAACAACTTCTAAACATTAAAGTTACGTAATCGACTATACATAAGTATGTATGTATGTTCCAAGAGACAGGTAAATAGTGAGAATGGGAAGAATTCATTTTTTTTTTGTTTTTTTTGTTTGGTGTGAGGTTTGCGGGGTGATAGGGGTTGTGAAAACATTTATTTTATGTGATATTATTAAAATTAATTTATGAGACATTCACAATGTATTACGGTTGAAACGTCTTTTTTTTTTTTAATATTTTATACAGGCATATCAAAGGCAACAAAATATGTATGTATAGTATATGGGTTGTCGTCGTTGTCGACATCTTTTTATATTCTCAACAAAAGGTATTTAATACCAAATTAACATTTTAATCGAAAAATATAAATAATTTAATTCCTTTTGTCCTCGTACGACGTCTTTTACTGTTTCTATGTAACAGAACTTACGTCGGGTGTAGTGAGTATAGGACGACCTATTACATTGTGATAATATGTTTGTTTATAAACGTTATGCCAAGCTGGATTTAAATGTTCGTGCTATATCTATGAGACACACGGTAAGACAAATAAAATAAATTATCAAATTATAAGCTTTCATTTTATATTTGTAACGAAATTTGTGGAAGAATATTTTTCTTCTCAATCGATGAGCATTTCTCATCGACAAAAAAATTTATTCGATTGACCTTTATCAATTTGGATAAAGCGTTTTCCTTTTTGTTTTTTGCTTCGACATAATACCGCATGAGTAATGTGGGACAATGACTTACATTATGTTTTAGGAAAATAAATTGTCATTTTTGCTAATAAAAATTTCACCAATTTGTCATTTTAACTCATATTCATATTTCATTATCCATTTATATACATACATTTGGCCGAAATATGTATACGTTAAGAAAATATGAATTTATGAATAAAATTTGAAAGTTTTATTTAATGAATTTTTTTATGGCCAAATATTAACAAACGGTTGTCCGATGAAAGGTAGCAAATAAAATATACGAACTTATTATGGCATTCCAGATATTTAGATCTATGTATGTTAAGTGCAAAAAAAAATACTAGATGGAGAATGATCTATTTCATTAGGAAATAAAGGACAAATACTCACTACGTTGAGTGTATCATAAAATTTGGGGCATGAAATCGACAAATGATTATTTTTTTTCCCAATATTTTTTCAACTAAATTCAAATTTCACTAAATCGAAATAAAAAAATTGGATTTTTCTCTGTGATAAATGAGTGCGTTTTGCGAGTTGTAACTAGAGTTTTTTCTCGGGAAATATCGTCTCGTACCACTCAAGAGATCATCAACGTAAAAATCGTTTTTGATGATATTAGAGTTCACTGTCAGATGCTAATTGAAACAACGATCGAATGGTTAGAAACGGTGCTGTCGAGGTTCCATATGTCACTGTCTTTTTTTTTTTTTTTTTATTAGGCTTGGCTCCTATATAAAATAGAGCCATATTGCCAAAAAACCCAAATTTATACAATTCCTTTTTAAATATTTTTAATTCATAATTTCAATTTTACTAATTTAATTTTTAATCTATAAAATGGATTCAGATTACTTCCTACACATATTCTGTCGGCTACTGCTTCTTTTATATCAAATTGTTATTTCACTCATTCTAATAAATTCATACATTTCCTTATAAACCAATCCGCCCTCATTCATTAAATCACTTAGATTGCTTGCACTCCGAAGGATGTTGAACCACGATCTATATTGGCTGTACCTACGACAAGCCAATATGAGGTGTTCAACATCCTCCACACTTCCACACAACTCACAATCTTTGTCCTCACTCAAATGACGTTTTCAAAAGCATTCCTTCCAGTTTCCGTGGTTCAACCTGATTCTCTCAACCGTTCGCAACATTCGCGTATCTCCTTTGAGCTCCTTATAGAAAGGAGTTCTCAAAGGAGTACCATGGAGCACTCTGTACTTCATTCCTTTCGTTAGACTTTTCTCGTAAAATTCACTCTTCCATTTTCTCCACAGATTCATCTGACACATACGAAGTACGTCTCTTGCATCCTTTCTTTCGTACTCCAGAACCACGTCATTCAATGTACCCTTTTTAGCTAACATATCGGCTCTTTCATTCCCTTCGATCTGTCTATGTGATGGGATCCATTGTATGGTTACATCACCACATCATTCAAAAATCAAATCCACATACACATTGCCTTCCCTTCCACCTCCACATTTAAGCAAACATAAACCACTCTGAGAATCGGAAAATATTACTACATATTTTCCTTTCCCCTTCATTCACAGCCAGTTTGATTCCTTCAAACGTTCCAATCAGTTCAGCGTTCATTATACAGATGCTTTTGTCCACTTTAAAATACTTTTGTACATTCTTACTAGGCATAAACATACCAACACCTACTCCATTCTCATTCACACTAGCATCTGTATAAAAATATTGCTGACTGATTTTCGCAAACTTAATTTTGGCGATAACTTCATTCATCCCCTTGCTATAATCCTCCATATTCAAGCATACAGTAAGATTATTAGGAACAGACTGCGGACCAGCATTGCCTATGCTCAGAAACATGCTCATATTTTCAAGTGCAATGCTAGTTCTATATGTTGGTTGGTACACCGTCCTACTTTGTAATTTTACTATCATTTCATTCCAAAACTCATTTTTCTTCGTTATTATTCTCACTGACTCTCTCACTGTGATCCACTCTCTCTTGTAATCAAGAGGTGGATCGCCCATTTCAGACCACAGAGTATGTATTGGGGTTGAGTTAATCGCTCCCAATACCACTCTGGCGCATGCATTCTCTACTTTCATTAATTGGCTAAAAGCCCCTTTTGCACCATTTCCATACAAACTAATACCATATCCAATTTTGGAGGATATAAGGGCCTTTCTTAACATGTCAGTCACACTCGGGTGAGCGCCCCACTTAGGTTTGCTCACCCGTTTAACCACATTTAAATGTTCCTTGCAATTATCTGCCAAAATTTTCATATGTTTCCCAAAACTCAAACGTCTATCAATCCAAATACCCAAATACCTGTACGCATTTACTTGTTCAATTCTATAACTATCCACACTAATGTTAACATTTGCAGCATTCGTTCTAAAACTCATATAAGCACACTTATTAGCATTCACTCTCAGATTCAACATTTTAAGCTTTTTCAGAACCTCATCTACTCCTTTTGCGCTTTTTAAACCGCCGCATCAATACTTCTTACTTTTCCAATCACTACAAAATCGTCTGCAAATTGCAGAACGATTTGATTGTCAGCATTGAAGCGGTGAAAGAATTTGTTGCAATTTCCACGGAACCATGTAGTCGTAAGCTCTTTCAATGTACCGCAACAGCTTTCATATTATCCTTTCTCACTTCCCACACAAACTTTTCCACACACTCGATTGCAGAGTGATTCTTTCGAAATCCAAATGTTGTCGATGACAACAAATTATTTTCATTCACAAAATCTTCTATTCGTTCTTTCATCATTCCATTTAAAATTTTTATAAAAACATCCAACATACATATGCCTCGATAATTTGTTGCCACATTTGGATCTCTATCCCGCTTAGGGAAAGGAACCTCCCTGCATTCTTTCCATTTGTCGGGTATTTTGGAACCCATCCACACTTTGTTGAGAACCTCAAGCAAGTTATGTTTTGCTAAGTCACTCAACAATCGAACCATCTTATAACTTACGCGGTTCGTCACTGGAGTGGGAGATTTTGCAGTATCTAACACTCTCAGAAACTCTCCCCATTCATACTTACAATCCATTCTTTCACTTCTAGTCATCCTATCAACTTCATTTATTATATCCAAATGATTGCTTACATTCAACACCATTCGTATAAATTCTTCCCCTTTTTCTCTGTTCTCACACATCGTATTGCGCGCATTAAAATGTTTACCATTCACCCTATTAAATAAATTCCATACATCCTTAGTTGTGGTTCTATGTGTCATTTGGGACACATATTCCCGCCAACTTTTCCTTTTCGCTCTGCGAATAGCCTTTTTCAATTTCCCATTCATTTTACCATACATTATCTTATTCTCACTACTCCTATTCCTATAAAGTTCACGCAAGGCTATTCGCTTTCTTTCATACCAGAATTGAACTTCCTTGTTCCACCAACCATTCAAATAATCTCTTTCATATCCACAATTTTTGTACACAGTTTATTCACTCGTTCAATTTCACTATCCAACCGGCTTTGATTTATTCCATTTTCTACGAGAATCTCATTCATCTCTTCCACCCATTTCCTATTATTCATTAATTCACGCTTTTTCTTAAACACTCTATTAACATTCATGATCATTTTGATCATGAAATGATCCCCACCCAAATTCTCTTCTTCTACATTCCAAGTGACCCGGCAGGCCAGTTCAATAGTTGTCAAAGACAAATCCTTTGCGCTGGCCGTGCCTCCAACATTCGCCATTCTAGTTGGCCTCCCATCATTCAAAATCACCATATCGGAGTCTTGAATCAGGTCGGCGAACTGTTTTCCTCGCGCTCAATTGTCAAAACATCCCCACATTCTCGCATGTGCATTCATATCTCCGCATACAATCAAGTCACTTTTATCTCTCACCCACTCAAACAATTTTTTAAAGTCACTCAAGGCTTTTTTCCTTTTATCTCCATCATGCACCTGGGTTACATACATGCTCACTAGTAACAGATTTCTTTCCAAATTCGTCGTTGAGGCGGCTATTGCTTCAATAACCTGAAATGCGGGTAACTGTACCTCTTGAAGCGTAATATTTCTCGAGTAAATTTTAGCCACTCCACCATAATCATCGCTTCTTGGTTTGGAAATAAATCTGTACCATCTCACATTCAACGACGTCTTGTTCATTATTTCCCATGTTTCGCTTATAAGCACCACATTCATTTTATTCTTGGCCAGATAATTGGCTTTGAATGAAACTTTGAATGTTTATCTGACCATGACCAACAATAATTCAACAATTTATACATACCAACTAAAAATATGCGCGGGGAATATCCACTTCCAATATTTAACAAAAACAAATTTTGTTGAAAATAAAAAATAAAAAATGTTGTTGCATAAAAATGCTGTTGTTGCTTCCTTCAATGTTGCATTTTGTCGCTCTATGCTGCGTGTTTCTGTCCAATTACGTGTGAATAGAATAATATTGGTTTATTTTTATTGTGTTTTGTAATCATAAAAATTATACAATATTATTCGATCTCATTAATTATTTTTTACGGGTGGTGTTGGTGCAATAAAATTATTATTTTTTAAACTTGCGCTCGACATTGCCGTATTATATTGTTCGGTGACCGCATTTCTATTTTTGGTAGTTGTGTATCTGGTTTTTTTTGCTGCTCGAGGGCGTCTGCTTGTATTTTAAACTACATCTTCAGTTTCTGTGTCCATACACGATGACTCGGTTTCCGGCTTTCTTTCTTTTAGATGATCTTTGACATTGACCATTCGCTTAATTATTTCAATTTTGTTTTGCGCCTCCTCGTGTATTTGTGCTATTTTGGCTATATCGCTATATTTTGCTCGTTCGTGCGTGTTTGCTGTTAATACGACGCTTAGCTCTTTTGTAGGTATTTGTTGTGTGGTTGTGTGCACTGATTGTGTTTTCTGTTGATTAGTTTGATTTTGCGTTTCTTGCGGTATATTTGGGTGTTGTTGTGCTGGTTGCATTTGTTGCTGTAGTGACAAATCGTTATTTGTAGACAATTGCGGGCAATCTTGTTTTTTATGTGATTCATTTCCGCATTTATACCATTTCTCGTTCATACCATCGTAATAAATCCTTGCTTTAATATTTTGTATGTATATAAATTGCGGAATTTCACGTTCAATTTCCATGTATACATCTCTAACTCCTGAAAATACCGGTAGTAGCGAGTTGGCACCAAATTGCTCTCGTCGTGTAGATAATATGTTGCCAAATCGTTGCATTGCCTCACTCAATGCTCTGTCACTAATCTCTGGCGGTAAGTTAAACACCCGAACGTACCGCATTACACCACTTGTTCCTTTTACATTAACTTCCGTTGTTACTCCATTTGTGTATGTGAAGTTTAATACACTTTTATCCAATATGAAATCTTGGTATTTCTGCTCCGTATTAAACTTAATATAAATACAACTATCATACAAGTCCTGATATAATGTGTGCACCTCGTTGGTCGTTAGTCTTTCATTTACCACGAATTGCATCATTTCCAGATCGCTTGGTTTAGGATCTGTCTTCTGGGGCTGTATCCGTGCTATATTTTGGCTCATACTTTCCACCTTTAATCCACAATCTTTTTGAACAGGTATATATTTTAATTGATGCGCAAAAATGCGCTTACAACTTTTGGTTGGTACCAACTTTCTCTTTCTAGTTATGTAATTTAAAAATTTGTTTTATATTTTTTGTGAAAACACTTTACTCAACGACGGTTGTTACTAGACTGTGTCACTGTCTTTAGCCGAAAATGTGTAACGGTCAGCTCAGACCTTGCACAATATTTTAAAAATTGTACGATCCTGCAATCCAACCGTTAACAGATTCTCTTGAGAATTTTGTTGGTGGGACAGCATATTGCCGGCTAGGTGGCAGCCGTATTGGGTGGGATCTTTCCACCAATCCTCAAGAGCTAGTTAATACTGTACTTATTCTATTATGACGAACAATAACACAAATAAATTCACGAATGACCATTGACCTAAAAAAAAATAACACTATCACAGACCGCTACATAACACTGCAAAAAAAAAAACACAACTAAGTAGCGTGACCTTCGATCGTTTGGTCACGTTTCATCACCCTCACCTCCATATAATTTAACTTCACCATCTGGAAGTTCCCTGTGCGGCACATACCTCAGATCATCAAGTTACTGTTAAGGAATGTTTATTCCATTTTTATATCACTATACCTACACTTTGCACTAAAATTTCCCGAACATGACACGACACATAACCACTATGTAAGAAAATTTTCAAGAAAGAATTTAAGACGCTTTTTTATACACTACACAACCCTCATACGGAACAAAGAAGTAAAGATGTTTGGCAAAGAGAAAAAAAATAAATGAATTTAACTTTAAGTATATGTATATAAATTATATAATTAATGTAAATTAGCTTGAAATAATAAATAACATAAATTAATTAATAAACAATTTTAGAAATATCCATATCAGTGCATAATACAGTAAACTACAAAATGGTTCGAACCGTTACTTATCTTAGTTTTAAATATTTTGAATATATTCTTATTTTGGTTGCAATTATAGCATTCTAATTAAATAATAGTTTTAATTTTAATAATAATATAAATTAAGGATTAACAAATCATAATACGAAACATACAATATTATTTAGTAACTTGTTTTTATAAATATAATTACATTTGTTATTAATTTTTTTTATTTCATATAAATTATACGCCATTGACCGACATCATTGTTGTATACCACTGGTTATGGCGAACCATGGTATTTTGTCATCCAACGTGTTTTATTTTTTTTTTTATATTTAACAATTTTATGAATGAAGATTTCCAATTTGAATTATTGGATTACAGTATTTAACAATAAAAACGAACAGTAATATAAACTTAAATATTACGCTTACCAAGAATACAGGGTTAAGCTGTGCAAACTTGCCACAATTTTGTTTTAGTTTTAGACCCGTTTCTGTAGAAAAACGATAAACAAACACAACTGAAAATTGCACTATCCGAATGAAACAAAAATTCGACAATTTACCTTGGTAAGCGCCTTGTATGAAAAGATAAAATAATCTCGTGTCCACCAAACAGCTAATTAAATTTTGTATAACTACAGGAACAACTTTTGCACCACTACTTAATACACAGCTTTTTATGTTTATTTTAATATTTTTTTATTATCACTGTTCAAATGGTTTCACGATAATGGCAAGAATGAGAATCATCGATCTACGAAATTATTTTACCTTTACAAACAATAATTTTTATTTGTTGTTGTTGATCTATTTATGGTATATTATTATTTTTTTTCTCTTTACCAGGGGGAATTTCCAGTTTGCTAATAAGTTTCCCCTTACTTAACGAATTTTAAAAGTAACTTCCGTCATTCAAGAGAGTTATGCGTTGTAAACAAAACGATGTACAGTGCGGGACTAGATTATGAAGACATGCGCGTGACTTGTTATGTGTGGTGAACACAATTTTTAAAATTTTACAAAAATGGAACATACCAATGTTACAAATGTTCGATGGGCAAATCAGGAGATTGCCGCAAAACGACTCGTTCATAGTTAGTATCCTCTTATCGTACCCTGATTTGACCGTACATTTTTTCGATGTCGGCACTTAATACGACTAGATAAGTGCGAAGCCGTAATAAAATTGACCATAATGCTGGCTGGATGGTTGGACCAACCATTAAGTTATCGTTTATTAACATGACATTCGTAGTTTTACATGACCGATCAAAGACTGTTCTCAGCTTGGTCGTAGTACTTGTCTTCCCTCGAAAATAAGGGCCAGTGCTTCTATTTAAGTTTTTTTTTTGAAAATATAAAAGTTTATGAAAAATATTTGAATAAAAGGACTTAAAATATAAGGACCAGTCAAAATAATTCATAATATTCAATTATATAATTTTAAAATAATAAATTTTTATAATTTATATCCAAAATATTCTTGGGAGCTTAAAAACAATTCCTTAACCTTAACTTTATAGATAACCTCATCTATTTTGGTAAATTCTTCGTTCAGTGCAATTAGTTGTATTTCCCATTTTTCATAAATGGATACAGCTCTTAACTCCAATCGAGAGCTTGTGCACTCTGTTCTATCCCGTCATGGATATCCGTTAATGGCGATAGCAACGCTTTTAATGTAGTATGCAAATTATCTATATTAAAACATTCTCTAGGACCAATTCCATAAGTCGAAAATGCATTCTTTACACTTCCCATTATTTGTGTTTTAATCCACGCTAAGACCCATTCTGAAACAGCTAAGTATGATGGTACTTTAGGATTACCTGATTTTGTTTGCAATTCAATATCAAAAATTGCTCTTGAGAAATATTCATCATATTTTGTACTGTAAAATTCTTGAAAACTGCGATTCTGTATAACATCGAGTGGCTGTAAAATTCCGGTAGGATTTGCTGGTATCAGAATTATAAAAATATTATTTTTTTCCCACTTTTTACTATTGAATAATTTAACATGAGGCCCATAATGATCAATAAGCAGTAATACTGGTTGCTTATAAAACGCAGTTTCTTTTCTTTTTACGATAATATTCATGATGTATTCGTCAAGGATCTAGTCGTTCCACAAACCGGTTTTATTGACGTCTACAAGACAACCTTTACTTACCAAAGATTTGTTCTTCAAATTTGAGAATAATATATGTGGCTGTAAAATTTGGCCAGCCATTGTTATACAGAATGTAACCGTACATCGCTTGTGAGATGATAAAGCTTTTCGAAGTAAAACGTTACGTGAACCTTTCTGAGTTATTGATGATTTTGCTCGACTTTCCACAACTTGTAACTTGCAACTTGCAACTTGCAAATTGTAACTTGCAACTTGCAATTTGTAACTTGTACCTGGCAACTTGCAACTTGTAACTTGTAACTTGCAACTTGCAACTTGTAACTTGTAACTTGCAACTTACAACTTGTAACTTGCTACTTGCTACTTGCAACTTGCAACTTGCAACTTGCAACTTGCAACTTGCAACTTGCAACTTGTAACTAGCAACTAGCAACTTTCCACTTGCAACTTGTAACTTTCAACTTGCAACTTGCAACTTGTAACTTGCAACTTGTAACTGGTAACTGGTAACTTGTAACTTGTAACTTACAACTTGTAACTGGTAACTTGTAACTTGTAACTGGCAACTTGTAACTTATAACTTGCAAGTTGTAACTTGTTACTTGCAACTTGTAACTTGCAACTTGTAACTTGTAACTTGCAATTTGTAACTTGCAACTTGTATTCTGCAACTTGTAACTTGCAACTTGCAATTTGTAACTTGTACCTGGCAACTTGCAACTTGTAACTTGTAACTTGCAACTTGCAACTTGTAACTTGTAACTTGCAACTTACAACTTGTAACTTGCTACTTGCTACTTGCAACTTGCAACTTGCAACTTGCAACTTGCAACTTGCAACTTGCAACTTGCAACTTGTAACTAGCAACTAGCAACTTTCCACTTGCAACTTGTAACTTTCAACTTGCAACTTGCAACTTGTAACTTGCAACTTGTAACTGGTAACTGGTAACTTGTAACTTGTAACTTACAACTTGTAACTGGTAACTTGTAACTTGTAACTGGCAACTTGTAACTTATAACTTGCAAGTTGTAACTTGTTACTTGCAACTTGTAACTTGCAACTTGTAACTTGTAACTTGCAATTTGTAACTTGCAACTTGTATTCTGCAACTTGTAACTTGCAACTTGTAACTGGTAACTTGCAACTTGCAACTTGCAACTTGCAACTTGCAACTTGTAACTTGTAACTTGTAACTTGCAACTTGTAACTTGCAACTTGTAACTTGTAACTTGCAACATGTAACTTGCAACTTGCAACTTGTAACTTTCAACTTGTAATTTGCAACTTGCGACTTTGAACTTGCAACTTGCAACTTGTAACTTGCAATTTGTAACTTGCAACTTGCAACTTGTAATTTGCAACTTGCGACTTTGAACTTGCAATTTGCAACTTGTAACTTGTAACTTGCAACTTGTAACTTGCAACTTGTATTCTGCAACTTGTAACTTGTAACTTGCAACTTGCAACTTGTAACTTGTAACTTGCAACTTGTAACTTGCAACTTGCAACTTGTAACTTGTAACTTGCAAGTTGCAACTTGTAACTTGCAACTTGCAACTTTCAACTTGCAACTTGCAACTTGCAACTTGCAACTTGCAACTTGCAACATGAAACTTGCAACTTGCTACTTGCACCTTGCAACTTGTAACTTGCAACTTGTAACTTGCAACTTGTAACTTGCAACTTGTAACTTGTGACTTGCAACTTGTAATTTGCAACTTGCGACTTTGAACTTGCAACTTGCAACTTGTAACTTGCAACTTGCAACTTGTAACTTGTAACTTGCAACTTGCAACTTGCAACTTGTAACTTGTAACTTGCAACTTGTAACTTGCAACTTGTATTCTGCAACTTGTAACTTGTAACTTGTAACTTGCAACTTGCAACTTGTAACTTGCAACTTGCAACTTCAACTTGCAACTTGCAACTTGCAACTTGCAACTTGCAACATGAAACTTGCAACTTGCTACTTGCTACTTGCAACTTGCAACTTGTAACTTGCAACTTGTAACTTGCAACTTGTAACTTTGCAACTTGTAACTTGTGACTTGCAACTTGTAACTGGTAACTTGTAACTTGTAACTTGCAACTTGTAACTTATAGCTTGCAACTTGTAACTTGTAACTTGCAACTTTCAACTTGCAACTTGTAACTTGTAGCTTGCAACTTGTAACTTGTAACTTACAACTTGTAACTTGCAACTTACAACTTGTATCTGGCAACTTGTAACTTCTAACTTGCAACTTGCTACTTGCAATTTGCAATTTGCAACTTGTAACTTGCAAGTTGTAACTTGTAACTTGCAACTTGCAACTTTCAAATTGCAACTTGTAACTTGCAACTTGCCACTTGCAGCATGAAACTTGCAACTTGCTACTTGCAACTTGCAACTTGTAATTTGCAACTTGCAACTTTGAACTTGCAACTTGCAACTTGCAACTTGTAACTTGCAACTTGCAATCACTTCATTGTTAGTAATTATCCTAAAATATAATTTTATTATGTATTAGTAAGTTGATCAATAATCAAGGTGAAAATTCACGGGCTCTGCGATGCTAGTACAAAAGCGTACGCTGCGGTTGTGTACTATTGGTTCTTACATGCAAAGTTACTGTTCAAATGATTTAATCAAAAACGAAGATGGTACCAATGAAACAGCAATCGTTGCCAAGGATTCAGTTAGCGAGCGCTGTTGCTGGCAAATTCAATCAGTGTTATTATTCAGGAAGCGGGTGTCCCAATTGTGAATTGCACATAGTGATTTGCAGAGTTAAACTCGTCGGTGGAGCACGTTTGTCGGAAATCGAACCTCTGAAATCAAATGACTTAGTGAACGCGAGCAATGGAAACATGTTACATCCACTTCTAATCTAGCAGACTGTGCGTCCCAGAGCGAAAGTTAAAATGCTCCAGAAGAGGAAAATAACACAATATTCACTTTTAGTGCAATTAGTGGAAACGAATGGGTCGACGAATTTGTATGCAGATATTCGTCGTTCGAGCCGTTTGACTCAACGAATACCGCGTTACATTTTATGATTTATTAATGCTTTCACAGAGTCCGAAACGGTTGGCTGCACTGGTAAATCACTTTTGCGCGAAGAACTAGCACACGGCAATATAATGCTATGTAAAATGAGCAGGAGAAGTTTTAGTCCTTTTATGTCAACGGGCATTGACCGGGCGCACATCCCATTTAGCATTCACTTAACCAAAGGAAGAGGACAAAAGGTATATAAAGCAAATATTTTGATTTTCGTCTGCTTATGTGCGAAAGCATCCATCTAGAAGATCTCACTAGCGATGCATTTTGGGGGGGGCGTTAAAGCGTTTCGTACCAAGACGTGGAGGTTGCCATAATTTATACAGCACCAACGGCACTAATTTTGTTGGTACACAACTTTTAATTCATTCATCGAGCAATGCAGTAACATTAATCATTTTCTGTCTAGAAACAAATTTCAGTGGAACTTCAATTCGCCCAATAGTCCTCATTTTGGTGGTCTGTGGGAAAGCGGCATGAAATTTGTCAAGTTTCACTTCAAATGAGTTATGGGGAAAAGTATACCTGCAATAAAAGAGAACACTACTCTTCTTGCAAAAATTGCAGCAATTTTGAACAATCGTCCATTGTGCCGTGAAGTAGATGACGGACTCGATTATCTTACACCATCGTATTTTTTGCACGGATACGCATTTATAACTATACCTTCGGAAGATGTTACACATTTTTGACTTCAACTAGATGCAGAGCCATACATAATATAGTACGTCCTTTTCGGAACCATAATGGTGGTGGTATAATGAATACATTACCAGTTTAGAGGGGCGAAGCAAATGACATCAAGCAAAAAAATAACGTCTGGATGTCTGAATTTGTTTTCGCCAATCTGTTTCTATGGTCAAGGTCTAGATTTCAAAAGCTTTTGGAGACTGTATGTAATGTACGTCAAGAGGGTGGAGCACATGCCAATTGACCCAAAACACCTGGTTATATAATAATTTATAATTTGTTATATATGTTGGATTGATTATTGAATTGGGCATTGAAGTTGGAGTTGATTTGAAGGTTAAGTTAGGGGCCAATTTGTGAGTTGAGGTGAAGTTGAGTTGGAGTTGAGTTGTGTTTAAATATATTTAAAAGCTTCGCAGCAGCAGCAATACGTGTATATGATTAAAACAACGATGTGTATGCGATGGAAAAACATAAGAGAATAATCCTAGCTTTTATTTCCATAATATAACCGGGCTGCTAAGGCCATTTTACAATTCCAACACTCCGCCTCAATTCCTATCGATAGTAATACAAGTTCGATCGGCAATTGCAAATATAAAGTTTACATAAATCAAGAATACAAAAATCAAACAGATCAATACAAAGAAAATAATTATACCATCCGAATTAAGTTTAGTTGATTTCGCAAATTTTCAAATGTCGCCTTTGGTAGTCCTTTAGTCATGATGTCAGCTAGTTGTTCATTCGTTGAAATATATATTACTTCGATGATACCTTTGGTTATTAAATCACGTACAAAGTTGAACTTAACATCAATGTGCTTCGTACGCTGCATTTCTTTTTCCTGAGATGAGATCACAATCGCACCTTGATTGTCTTCGTGCAATATTATTGGTTCTTCGGGAGGTTCTCCAATTTCCACCAATAAACCACGCAGCCACATAATTTCACATGTGGCCAAGCACAGTGAGACATATTCAGCTTCGGTGGACGACAAAGAAACACAAGTCTGCTTACGTGTCATCCAAGTCACAGTTGCGCCAAACACTTTCATCACATTACCAGAAACCGATTTTCTATCATTGATATCACCGGCCCAATCAGCGTCCGCATATCCAGTCAACACGACCGAATTCTCATCGTTCCGATATTCCAGCTTCAGGTCAATTGCTCCTCTGATGTATCGTAGTATTCTTTTCGCTGCCTTCCAATGCTCTTCAGTTGGACATGATTGAAATTGACTGAAGTAATTCACTGCCGCTGATAAGTCTGGACGAGTCGTACAAGCCGCGTACATCAAGCATCCGATTAATTCGCGGTATGGTTTTGTCGTCAGCTCAGCTTCAGCCTTCCTTTCTAATTTCAGTTGGCATTCCATTGGAGTCGAACTCGGTTTACAATCGGCCATTCCAAAACGTTGCAATACGTCCTTTAGATAGCCGCGTTGGTTAATTCTCAAAATTCCACGGCTCCGGTCACGTTCAATGTTGATTCCGAGAAAACTCTTCGTTTCGCCCATGTCACGCATTTCGAATTCCTTTGATACTAGCTGTTTGATCTTGATGATTTCCTCGATGTTTTCGCTCAATATAATCAAATCGTCTACGTATAACAACAAGTATACCTTTTCGTCTCCATCGTCACGAGAATATAAACAATGATCATATTCTGAGCGAACAAAACCGTTTTCGAGCATGAAACTATGGAATCGTTCATTCCATACACGTGACGCTTGCTTTAATCCGTAGAGTGACTTATTCAGTTTACAAACAAAATCACCTTGCACGAATCCATCCGGCTGTTCCATATAAATGTCCTCTTCAAGTTTTCCGTTGAGGAAAGCCGTCTTTACATCCATTTGATGTATTTCCATGTTATGCTTGACAGAAAGAGCCAGCATAACTCTTATTGTAATAATCCTTGCCACCGGAGAGTAGGTTTCATGAAAATCAAGTCCCTCACGCTGGGTAAATCCACGGGCTACCAGTCGCGCCTTGTACGATGCCAACCTACCCACATCATTTCGTTTTCGGGAAAACACCCACTTGCAGGTAACAACTGATCGATTCGGCGGACGTTCGACTAAAGTCCAAGTTTTATTTCGCTTGAGTGAATCCATTTCACAATGAACTGCTTCCATCCATTGAGCTCCATCATCTCGTTTTGCTATTTCACCAAATGATTGAGGAACATTGTCAACGTACGCCACGGCACCAAGTGCAAAGTCCCATGTGCTAGCATTCAATGCAAACGCCGAAAAGTACTCCTTCCCGTTGTCCTCATGCAATTTGAGCTTTGTCGGATCGATAATACCGCTATCATACCGCTTCGGTTGTTGACGCTTTCGCTGCGGTCGCGATGCCACGTTGAATGGTTGATCGTTGATTGCATCTGCATCAGTAGATCGAGCGTCATCTTGTTCGACATTCGTCGCATCGCTGTCCGCTGAACTCTCCGCCTCGTCAACACCGTCCGTGAATGACTCTGTTTCAAAGAAAACTGAAGAAGAATTCGGTTGCGATTCATTAAACACAACATCTCGTCGTGTAACAATCCCGTTCTTCGATGGGTCCCACAGGCGGTAACCATTCACAGCATAGCCCACCATTACCATTTTCGATGATTTCATATCAAATTTATTGCGTAATTGGTCTGGTACATGCGCATACGCAGGCGACCCAAAAACACGAAGCCTTGACAGATTGGGTTTCTTGCCTGTCCAAAGCTCAACTGGTGTCGCATCCAAAGCAATCGCATGTGACGGACTGCGATTCGATATATATGCCGCACAATACACTGCCTCACCCCAAAAATCCTTGCTCATTTTTGAATCAGCGATCATAGAGCGTGCCTTCTCAAGCAATGTCCTGTTCATTCGCTCGGCTACGCCATTATGTTGAGGTGTGTACGGTTCGCTGTTTTGGATCTGAATCCCGGCTTCATCACAAATGGCCCTGAATTTATTTGAAGTATATTCGCCACCATTGTCGCATCGGATTCTTGAAATTTTCTTTCCAGTGTGCGTCTCCGCCATCGATTTGTACCTCTGAAACATATCAAGAACGTTAGATGTGTTCTTTATCAGATATACAACCGTGAAATGCGTGTAATCATCGATGAATGTCACCAAGAAACGCTGATCATCCCACGTGACTGGCGTAACAGGCCCACACACATCACTGTGCACAAGCTCCAATAAACGACTCGATCGTGCTCCGCCTGAACCGTTGAATGGTTTTCGAGATTGCTTTCCGAAAACACACGGCTCGCAAACAGCTTCAGCATCGTTGTTCATGGCACTCATTCCATCGACAAAAGTCGACAAACGCTTAATGTCAGTGTAGTTCAAATGTGCCAACCGACGATGCCACAGACGAATGCTTTGTTTTGACTTCACTTGCGTACATTCCATTCCATTCGACGCTTTCGCAGCAATGCCTGCGTTTGATGATGTTGTAGTATTCGCTGTTTCATGTCGCATACGCTTCAACTCAAACACATACAGCTTTCCATTACGCCTGCCAACGGCCATATCCAAATTTTTCTTTGTAATACGGACCAAACCATCGTCGAAAATTACTTGGCATCCAGTGCTCTCCAAACGACTCACAGATAGCAAATTGTATTTTAAATTTTCGATAAACAAAACATTCGTGAGCGTGCACTGACGCTCTGTGCCATTGACGATGATAGTTCCCAGAATTGTACCACATTTGGTTGCTGTGATCGACGCACCATTCTTCGCAATACCAATGACGACCGGCTCGGTTAAATTCCTTATCTCACTAAACATTGACTCATCATTCGCCATGTGCTCTGAAGCACCCGAGTCAACTATGAAACGTATTATCGTCTGCATTCCACACTGTAGTGCAAAATCACTCGCATTAGCCACAAATACTACTCCATTCGCATCTGTATTCGACGCGCAATTCGCATTTGGCTTTTGATAACGCTGCTGGTTGGGTTTCCCATTAGAATTGCTGTTCGATGATCCACTATTAGAGTTCCGTTGATTCAATTTCGGACATGCGTCCCTTCGATGACCAGGCTTTTTGCAGAAATAGCACTTAAGTTGCTTCCAAGCACCACTGCCATACATGGCGACGTTGTCTGAATCACCATTCGGACGACCACTCGAAGTTTTACTTTCCTCGTCCAACAGGCGTGAACGCACCAATTCCATCGTCAATTTAGATGGTTCGATCGTCTCCAATGCTGTCACGATCATGTCATATCGCTTTGGTAATGTAATCATGAGCGACACAACTATCATTCGATCATTTGTCTCAGCGCCACACGCCTTTAACTCCCGTATCAGCTTGTCGAATGCAAGAAAATGTGAGGCCAGGCTGTCAGAGTCTGAGCATCGCATCGTCAATATACGCTTTCTGACACCAATTTCGGTCGCCACACTTGCACGTTCAAAAATTGCTTTTAATGAATTTATCATCGCAAACGCTGTCGGCCGGTCCTTCAGATATTCCAAATGTGAATCCGCAACACGTCGAGTTATATGCACCTTGCAAATACGATCCTCCTTGTTGATTTTCTCGACGTCGGCACCGACTACAATTTTCGCTGCGGCGGCATCTTCTTCCAGCCATTTTTCGACACCCTTTTCATCCAAAGCAATTTTCAGGCGGAAAAACCAGTTGTCGAACTCACGTCCTTGAAATTGTTTGCACACAAATTTTTCTTCATCAGCCATCTTGTCTTGATATACACAAAAAAAAAATTCCAATCAAAATTGCTCAAATTGGCCCAACTAAACCTTTGTTTCGCACCAATTTACAATGCTACAAAAAAAATTCCAATCAAAATTGCTCAAATTGGCCCAACTAAACCTTTGTTTCGCACCAATTTACAATGCTGGGCCCATAACCTGTTTAAATATCTTTAAAAGCTTCGCAGCAGCAGCAATACGTGTATATGATTAAAACAACGATGTGTATGCGATGGAAAAACATAAGAGAATAATCCTAGCTTTTATTTCCATAATATAACCGGGCTGCTAAGGCCATTTTACAATTCCAACAAGTTGGAGTTGAGTTGGAGTTGAGTTGAGTTTGTATTAGGATGTAGTGAGCATTTAACCAATTCTTTATATATGCTGGTTTGAGGATTAAGTTTCGCAGAGTGTTTGCGGTTGAGTTGAATTCCGTTTGCGGGTTGAATTAGAGCTGAGTTGGGGTTGGATTAGGGTTAGAGAGCAGTTAAACTGAGGATTTGAGATTGTTTTATAAAAAAATGTATTGGGATTCTATATCTTATCCGATTTTGATGAAATTCAGTATTTCCAATGGAGATGGTATTCTCAAATTATTTTTAGATGAAGTTCTGGAATATTTTTAAGTAGGAAGTAACTTGCTTATTTCTCAATCGATTGTCATGAAATTTGACATGTGTGTTGGAATTAAATACTAAATGGGACTTTAAAATTATTTTTAGATACAATTCTGGGATATGGCTAAGTGTAATGGATCGCTATTTCTTAACCGTTTTGGAGGAATGCGATAAATGGATTGGAAACTGCATTCTTAAACAATTTTAAGATTAATTTCTGGTATATGGGCAATTAGGATATACCTTAGCTATTTTTAACTGGTTATGATGAATTTTGACGTTTCCATATAATAGAAGGAAATGTGACACAACAATTATTTTTGAATGAGGTTGGAGGAATATGTCTATATGCCTTTTAAATTGTTTCTGATGAAGTTGCTGTTAATCATGTAACTTTTAAAGTTTCTTTGAGGCAGCGTAAACCAAGGGCCAATACGGACAACGGTGACACAATTAACTATAATAGGGTTCCCAATCGTGAAAATCAAACCGATGCATTCATCGGCCGCGTGGCTTACAAACCGCCACAGCCACTTTACGCACAAAACCCAGCAGTGTGGTTCTGTATTTTGGACCAACTATTCAATGTTGCTAGAAATGTCTCGGATCACACGAAATACTCCCACGCAGTTAGCGCGATAGATTCGCGCATGCATAATTCATTTGCGGACTCGTATACTACGTTCCGCGAGGAGGTAGTGCGCATGCTCGGCGAATCAAAGAAGAAAAATTAACAATGTCTTACTCGGATTGTCCCTATGTGACAAAAAATCCTCACAGCTGTTGAGCGAATTCAAATTAAACGCCGACAGTGAGTTCAGTGAGAAAACATTACAGCAGTTGTCGCGTTTACCCCAACAGGTCCAGATGGTTTTGACGCTGTTTGATAATGACTTGGACCTCAAGACGTTAGTCTAACGGGCAGATGCCCTTATGGCAACAATTTCACATACTCGATTAAATGTAATCGGGGGTATTCCGATACAGGCAAAATCCACAAGCTCAGCCAATAGCCCACAAAATTTCGAGGAGATATTGGCTGGGTTCCGCATAAATTCAGTGAATGAATCACAGCCAGAGGTAGCCATTCAGGATTCAATTTTCAAAGCGAGCACTGCTTCACAAGGCTCAAGCACAGATGCTGGCAGTCCGTCTCAGCCAAAATCAAAATTTTACCAGTCATCAGACGTTGGCGATCGTTAACGATGACGTGATTTCCGGTCGCCTAATAACTTTTGACTATCTGAGTCGTCTAAAATTCCTTGTTGATATAGGCGCGGACTTATTCAACCAAACCTATTTCGACATTAAAACTTTATGCAGCTAACGGCACAACGGTCCCCGCATATGGCACCAAATTATTAAAGTTGGATGCCAGATTACGACGCGAATTCCGTTGGGAATTTGTCATTGCGGATGTCACGGCTCCGATTTTGGGCGCCGATTTTTTTAAATTCACCGCCTCATCGTAGACATGCGGGGACGCAAGATCGTCGATCCGGTGACTTCACTATCAGTTACCGGCATACCAGACACACATGCAGACATCAAGTCTATCATTTATTAATAACGTTACAGAACCCAAACAAATCCAAGATTTAATCAGAATGTTCCCGGATATCACAGGCCGTTCATTAGGTAGCACTTGATCGTAGTACACAATATTACGCACCGTTTGGAAACAACAGACCAGCCAATTTACGCAAAAGCGCGGTGTTTGGCGCCTGATAAGTTCAAAATAGCAAGGGCAGAGTTCGAACACATGATTGCACAGGGTGTTTGTCGTCCGAGTAATAGTCCGTGGGCGAGCCTCCTACACTTGGTGTTAAAAAAGAATGGAGACTGGAGGCCATGCGGTGATTATCGCGCACTAAATCGAGTTACGATCCCTGGCAGGTACCCAATACCGAATATACAGGACTTTTCGTATCAACTCGCAGGTTGTACAATATTTTCGACTATCGACCTTGTTCAAGCATACCATCAAATCCCGATCGAACCATCAGATATCCTTAAAATAGCCATCTCAACATCCTTCGGTTTTTTTGAATTCACAAAAATGGCATTCGGCCTAAGGAATACAACACAGACTTTTCAAAGACTGATGCATTACATTCTGGTTGCATCCAAGGCTTCCGAAGAACATATTGAACATATCAAGATTATTTTTGAAAAATTATCCGATCATGGTTTGATCATCAATTCCGACAAATGCATCTTCGCATCATCGCCGAAATCAAATTCCTAGGTAATCTAATCAAAGAACAAAGCATTCTTCCTCTTCCGGATAAAGTCAGTTTCATTAAAAATTTCAAACGGCCTGTAACTGTTGATCAACTCAAGCGTTTTTGGGCATGATCAATTTTTATAGACGTTTTATCCCAGGCGCTGCCGCTGACCAAGCTTTGTTAAATGACTTCTTTAAAGGCTACAAGAAGAAAAGCAAAACGCCAATTAACTGGTCTTCGGCATCTACAGACGCCTTCAATAATTGCAAGGAGAAACTAAGTCAAGCGACGCAATAGCAAACAATAGCATTACGTTTTTTCTTGGACCATACTACTTCAACTACAAGCCAATTTATTATACATCTTTTAGAAATCAAAATCGCGTGTCGGACGATTACTCCACAATATTTCATTGGTCAAAAATAATGTATACTTGTACGCCTTAAGAATGCTTTATATCGATCGTATAAAAATAGTTAATATTTTAAAGCAAATTCCTTCTCAATATAGTTAGGCTTTGGGTACATAGTAGCTCTTCCTCAATATGGCTAGGGTTCTGCATAGTAACATGTTAATTTAATCGATATTGCAGGATTATATAGGATTATATTTGATTAGTGCATACTCTGTTATACATACATATCTTTGATTAAAACCTTTTTTGTCTTCATTATTTTTAACATCACCCTCTTTGTAGGCCATAATATTCATAAATTGATACCATATGATTTGAAAGTTGATGTGAATATTGAATATCTAAAGGGAATGTAATAAAATAATATTAAAATAATAAAACCAATCAGAAATTAATTAAAATTCATGTCGAAAACCATCTCATTCTTTGAATATTTTCTAAACATTATACTATACTGTACGAGTACAGTGGTTTTGCTCATTTATTATAAAAAATTCACCAGCAAGAAGCAGACAAAACTTTTTATTTTCTAACCCAAAATTATTTATTATTTTTTCTTGGTTTTTCAATTTACATATCTACAAAATATATCCTACATCCTTATTGTTCTATATATATATTGTAAATATCTACACGAGGATGGTGATGAAAAAAAAAAACCAAAATATTTTGGGATTGTGCGTGGTATACAACACTATACTGATACGATGTTATGTTTGAATGAACATATACGAAATGAGAAACTTTATCTGTCACGCATTACAAATAAAATTGAAAACGCAAAGTATTAAGTTAAATTGAAATGACCTAGAATGTATACCAAAAAACGTAAATGGAGCAGGTAACGTGACATAAACAACAAACACGAAACAACTAAAATTTCAATGATGGACAGAGGTTTATCACAACGTAAATTTGTTCAGGATTATTTCTAAACAAATAGCCAATATTTGAACATACCCATATATGCGACTATTCAATTTTCGTTTTCGATATATACTGCTCCTCCTAATCTTCGACAACTATTACTATACCGTACAATCTTGATATAATCTCTATTAAATCTCATCTAATTTATGTTAGAATATATCGAGAGAGTGGATCCAATCAAAATTGATTGGTTATTTCCTATTAGTGGAAATTCCGGATTTTGTTTACGACTATTTTTGGTTCTCGTCTTATTACGATTAAAAGTGGATTTAGTTAGTCTCAATTCAAAATTAGATAAAAATCCTTTGCTTTTGATTTTATAACATCATTTTCCTTATTCTTTATATCAATTTTATCGCAAAGAGGTAGATCTGTGGTAGATTCAAATTTATCAAAGAAAAGAAGTAAAGAAAATGTTCAAGTAAATCTTCTTAAAAATTTAACCTTCTCCTTCGATTTTCCAACAAAATATTTAAATGTATGAATGTTGGCTTATTTTTGTTGTGTATTTACGTTAGGTTTAACAGAAATAAAAACAGGATTTGGGATATTCCTGTCAAATAAAAAACGAAATAGGTATGTAAATTTTATTTGGTGTTTATTAGGGATTGGAACATATTGTAAGTACATTAAAAAAAGGATTGTTTAATATTATGTTTATTGTTATATTAACAACAACAGTTTTTTGTTTTTTCGGTTGCGCAGCCGATTATAAAACGTAAGAAAGATTATTGTTCAAATCAAAAGGATCACTGCACAACATTTTGAAGTTAAAAAAGATGGGATGGGACCATTTTTGTTTCACAGAGGATGCATTTGTCTAACTACCCATTCATGTCCTATCCGCGGAAAACCTCTGTGATTTGGCCAATCTTAAATAAAGTGAACCACAAAATTTCACATGTATATCGTAAAATGCACCAACATACTCCATCAATAACAAAAGGTTCCACCCCACCGTATGGAGATGGAGCTATTTTTAGTTGAAACAGCATATATCTGTCAATCTTAAATACGATGAATTAAGATTTCTCTTTTTCTAATTATTTTAAATAATAATGAGCCCTATCCGCCATCGTTATCTTGTTGTGTTGGTTCTGGTCGATCTGGAATTGAGCCACGCTTCGATCCGTATTTGAAGCCTGTTCAATTGGTGATAATAAATCTGTTGCTTGCCGATGATCCGCACTAAATGTTAGCGGATCGGACCGCTGCCTACCATAGGCCGCCATGATGCGGCGTGGCAGGCATTATAAATTGGCATCTAACACTGGCTTCTGCAATATGCTGTTGAGCATGCGTGTTGCTCCACTCGCGGAATTTTCGTTGCATTAGCCGATCTACTCCAACAAACTGGGTTTCGTTATCGCTGCAGAGTGTGGTACAGTAGCCGCGTCAACTATTGAATCTATCGAACACATCTAAAAATGAGCTAGTCGACAAATCTTCCGTTACCTCATGTGTACAGCCTTGGTGCTCATAAAGGGTGTTTTTTTAGGCCCGATAGAACTTGAAATTGTAAAAAATAAAACAAAAAATTAAATTTTTATGAAAAATATACTCTGGCAAATCATCATGAATAGACTATTCTTCAAAAATGAGGCCGGGGATCGCGTTATGGTCAATGGAGATCGTTACCGCACAATGATCAATGATTTTTGTTTGAAAATATGGATGACATTGATCCGGGCGAGATGTGGTTTCAACAGGATGGCGCTACGTGCCATGCGGCGACCGCAACCATCGACTTATTAAAATCAAAATTTGGCGATAAGTTGATTTCGAAAAATGGACCTGTCAATTGGCCTCCAAGGTCGTGCGATTTGACACCTCTCGATTATTTCCTGTGGGGCTACGTGACGTCACTGATTTATGCTGATAAACCAGCAACAATTTGCGCCTTGGAAGACAGCATTGTTCATGTTATTCGTGACAAACCGCCATCAGTGCTCGAAAAAGTAGCCCAAAATTGGACGTCTAGAATGCATTTCGTCAAGAAGAGCCGCGGTGCCCATATGTCCGAAATAATTTTCAAATGTTAATGCCATGTATTGAACTTTCGAATAAAAAAAAATTTTTGATTACAATTTAATTTTACACATGAAGATCACTGCATATGTTTTTGTTATCGTTATTGCTCGTCGACCGCCCAGTCGGATATTAAATGAGCCACAGTTATCTAGCTCAGTGTTTGTAAATAGTGGGGCTAACAGAACTCCTGAACGTGGCAACGACACCACCTGTTGCTGTTGCATTATTCGCTGATAGAGTTTACAGGTGATCCATTGATGGATGTGAGTTTTTACCAGTGCACGACCATGAACAATCCAGAATCGTCTTCTTAGCTATTGCAACATTTCTTCAACACTACCATGTAACGTGACAATATGAGTATGACTAAAAAGTAACCGAGCGTATGTGCAGAAGCAGCGCAGCCTCCGTCTCAGATGTCGCTATAAATTCAATTCGCCAATATTTTCGCCCAGCTGATCGGAAACGTAATACAGTTGATTTCGTATGTAACACTCTTTATAAGGTGATAAATCGTCCAATGAGTGGGATTCGATCTCCGCCGTTCACGCATATAGTGATCTTCCACAGCGTTGGTGGTCCATAAACGTTCGTCGATATTTTCCATAAAGATGAGGGGCCTTGCCACCATATAGGGAATGGCCTTCTTGTGCGGTTATGATATTCCGTTCCTTGCTGGGTTGTGTTGCACTCGATTTTACACGTATTGTTTCAAAGTCGTCGCTGGTTTGCGTCGGTAAATAATTCAATGCTCGAGTCACTCCACAACGTATAATCCAATCAGCTGTTATACGTACATTATTGATAATCCGTACAATAAGATAAGCTTCGCATCGTCAGCATCGAATATCTGCATGTAAACTACGGCAGCGTATGCCTTGCTGCTTCCATCACACAATCCAAGAAGAGTTATCATCCAGCTTGTATCATACAAAGTCAACGCGGAACACCGATCATATAGTTTAGCTATATTAGCGAGAACGAGACATTTAGTAGGACTGTCACATGTTGATTTTGTATAATAATTGATCGGTGATCGGGTTTCAATAAGGACCGAGTACCGTCGTATCAGATGCGCTGCAACTGTTTCCGCATCATTTGAATTCCTTTTTCGTAAATGAAATTCGCTTTGTCACAATATAGAACCTATATCGAACGTCTGAACTACTGCTTCACTTGGCGAATACACGCTCTCTAGGAAATCGTCCATATACAAATTATTCAGACTGGTACTGCCTGGCTGGCATCAATGATTATCTGGTGGTTGTCCATTGTACATTGTCGTAGCGTCCGAATTGTCTTCAATTGATTTGTCCATAGCGGCTTTTTCTGACAAGTCTTCTTACCATTTGATAATACTGTCGTAGTGCCAGTTGATGAAAATTCCCAAGCGTTTGAGCGTTAGGACGAAATGAAATTTGAACACTGTAGCGATCATCTTCGTTGCGGCGAACAGTGATTTCGAAAATCATCTCACATGGAGCAGGATCGGAATTAGTTACGGATTCTTGGAGTTCCCAGAACTTATGAAGCAATTCATCAAGTCGTTGGTCACCGTCACATTTGTTGGCTGTAAATGTGTGCAATGGTCGATCAAAGGTTATATTATTCATAATAGGCCCAAACACCACCCAACCCAAATATATTCGAACTTCACATGGCTCGTTACGTTGGCCAGCGATAATTCCATATTGTATTATATTTCCCCAGATATCAGCATCAATAAAAATATCGACACGTCCAGGCCTAGCACATCCCGTGGATCAGCCAACTGTAAATGCAAAGATTTCCAACAATCGTGTTTGACCGGTTGTTGTGCACGTAAATTACCTTGTGTAATTTACATGTAAATTAAGAGGTAAATAGTTAATTTTTATACATGCAGGTTTAATTTACATAATGTAAAAAAATATGTAAAAAATTAAATAAAATGACATCTGTTATGAACTACGGCAAATTGGTATTAAAATATATGCCCTTTGGTAAAGTTCCTTTGGTAAATGGCTCTACGGATGACTTTGTGTGTACGTGTGTGTGCGTGTGTATGCATATGGTTTTTTGAAAAACCTGCTAAAATTCTCTGTAGAAGATTCTAAAGCTTTTAGAAATAGTTAGTAGAGCTTAGGAACAAATCGACGGCCGATTTGAATTTTTTAAACAAAATGTCATCATAGAACACCCTGTAGCCATAAGAGATTTTCTTGAAAAAATTGCATATCATCGTGTCCCACTCCATTGTAAGGCAACATTGGCGATGCTTATTAATGCTTTTAGAAATAGTTAGGACAGCTTAGGAACAAATCGACGGCCGATTTTAATTTTTTTAAGTAAGTGTCATCTTAGAACACCCTGTTAGCCCCAAGAGATTTTCTTGAAAAAAATTGCATATCATCGTTTGGTCCCACTCCATTGTAAGGCAACATTGGCTAAGTTTATTAATGCTTTTAGAAATAGTTATGACAGCTTTGGAACAAATCGACGGCCGATTTTAACTTTTTAAACTAAATGTCATCTTAGAACACTCCGTTAGCCTCAAGAGATTTTCTTGAAAAAAATTAAATATCATCGTTTGGTCCTGCTCCATTGCAAGGCACTACTGGCGATGCTTATTGATACTTTTAGAAATAATTAGGAAAGCTTAGGAACAAATCGACGGCCGATTTTAGTTTTTTAAACTACATGCCATCTTAGAACACCCTGTTAGGCAATGCTTATTAACGCTTTTAGAAATAGTTAGGACAGCTTAGGAACAAATCAAAGGTCGATTTGAATTTTGTAAACTAAATGTCATCATAGAACACCCTGTTAGCCTTAAGAGAAATCCTTGGAAAAAATTACATATCATCGTTTGGTCCCACTGCATTGCAAGGCACTATTGGCTATGCTTATTGATGCTTTTAGAAATAGTTAGGACAGCTTAGGAACAAATCGACGGCCGATTTTAACTTTTTAAACTAAATGTCATCTCCGAACACCCTGTTAGCCTCAAGAGATTTTCTTGAAAAAAATTACATATCATCGTTTGGTCCCACTCCATTGTAAGGCAACATTGGCGATGCTCATTAATGCTTTTAGAAATAGTTATGACAGCTTAGGAACAAATGGACGGCCGATTTGAATTTTTTAAACTAAATGCCATCATATAACACCCTGTTAGCCTTAAGAAATTACCTTGAAAAAATTGCATATCATCGTTTGGTCCCACTTCATTGCAAGGCACCATTGGAAATGCTTATTAACGCCTTTAGAAATAGTTAGGACAGCTTAGGAACAAATCAAAGGCCGATTTGAATTTTTTAAACTAAATGTCATCTTAGAACACCCCGTTAGCCTCAAGAGATTTTCTTGAAAAAAAATTGCATATCATCGTTTGGTCCCACTCCATTGTAAGGCTACATTGGCGATGCTTATTAATGCTTTTAGAAATAGTTATGACAGCTTACGAACAAATCGACGGCCGATTTTAAATTTGTATACTAATTGTTATCATAGAACACCCTGTTAGCCTCCAGAAATTTCCTTGAAAAAAATTATGTATCTTCGTTTGATCCCACTTCATTGCAAGCCACCATTGGCAATGTTTATTAATGCTTTTAGAATTAGTTAGGGCAGCTTATCATATCACCCTGTTATCCTCAAGAGATTTTCTTGAAAAAAACTACGTATCATCGTGTCCCACTTCATTGCAAGGCACCATTGGAAATGCTTATTAACGCTTTTAGAAATAGTTAGGACAGCTTAGGATCAAATCGACAATACATCCTCGATAATTAGCAGGATGGCCTTGTCCACAGTGTACACAATTTAGATGAACTTGCGGATTGTCGCATTTTCCAGTTAGTTTGTGTCCGGGACATTTAACACACCATGGGATTTTTCCACAATATTTTTGTGTGTGTCCATTTGCTTGACATCTTTTGCATTGCGGAATTAGTTTAGACTTTCTAACTGGTTGAATTACCACTTTGCAACCCAATAAGCAAAATACACGCACTTTGGCCAAATAAAGGCTCTTTGAAGATTACTTAGAAAATTTAAGCACCGATTATTTGATTGTTATGAATTGCATTCGGTCTTCGGTATTGATTAGCTAGGGTATCGGTTTGGATTCATTTAAGAACTATCGCACTTTATTCTTACGCTCTTGTTAATTTAGCCAGAAACTGAAACAAAAAAATAATTTAAAGCAGTTATCCCAAGCTTTCGGTGGATATTTTTTATATTATGTATTTCTATAATGGTTAAGAACCACGGACATAGAAGAATGAGCAAATCTAAGCCCGCCAATAGTGTCACAAAATAACTTATTTGGAATATTGGTTTTTAGTTCTTCCAATATTTACATTTTAAACAGCACAAAATTATTCTGGCATGTGGCTATCTGCCAGACAAGGTTGCCAATGTCAACCTCACCGATTTAAATTTTTTGATTTTTGTTATGTTTCCGGTACAAAAAAATCGCACAAGTATATATTTTTAAGCTTTTCAACCTTCTGTTATCCCATTATATGGCGTTAAAGATAGATTTAAACCCGGTGCATGAAATAAGTTCGAAGCTACCCAACTATCTCCACTGTGCCCATAATTAAATTTCGCAGAATACATTTTTATTTATTTCTAACATGGAAATACCGGGCTGTTTTGTTTGGAGTTATTTTCCCTTCAATCACAAATGTTTTAACATTCACATTCTGTGTTGTTTTCCCAAATCACATTAGACATGCTATTTGCATAAATACTGAAAACCACGATGAATGTGGTTTATTTTATATACAGATTTCAAACTAAATCTACACAATGTGTATATTGTACAAACACAATTTTATTAAATATACATACACGATTTTAATTGTACGATTCTTTATGGTTTAGTTGTATTCTGGGGTTTTGTGTTTTGCGTTTATTTGGTGGTTGCGTTGCGTCGCGTATACTCGTAAATCATTCAGCTGAATTAAAAATTGTGATTTGTATTCATTTTTTGCCAATTCATAGTTAGTCGAAATTTAATTCATTTGTGCTATGTGTGTGTGTGTGTGTGAATATGTGAATAATTTTTTGTTTTGTTTTGGTGTGGTTGTTTTTCGTTGATTTCCCATAACAGTCTAATTCTAACACTGAGTACATAAAAACAAAATTGTTTTCCAAATTTTAATGAAATGTTTTCCATTTTTTTTTTGATATTATTTTGTACTGTTTTTTGTATTTATGGTATATACGAATACATACATATGTAAGCACAAGTTTTGCAGACACATTTTATAATGTTTTAGCTAAATAAATAATGAATGAATAAAACAAAACATAATAAAGGAATAAACATTTATGAGCTTTTCGTCTGTTTGTTATTTATAAATATAATTTCAGCTGATTGCGTGCTTTTGTTCACTATTTTTTGTTGTGTATTTTATGAATTAAGTAGTTTTATGATTTGTACTAGGAAGAAAGAGTAAATTGAATAACCGCTATATTTTTAATAATTTAATTTTTGGTTCAGGTAACCACAAAAAAATGTATGTTTTATATTTTATGTTAGTGTGCGTGTCACCAATCTCTCGATTTACGAAATTTTCCAATTGTTCTAAAACTAATAAATTCGAAAAGCGGGGTATTGGTGTATAAAATTTGACTTGATCAAATCGATGCACCATCCATACTGGAATAATTTAAAATAAAGGCACCGAGTAGGAAATTAAGATATCATAAAGGTTCATCTGAATAAACACAATGTGACAATGAACCGTTAAACATGATGTCGAAGAGTTTCAATAAAATCGATAATCTGTTCACTTTTAGTTAAGCAAAGACAGCTACGTAGGTTGAAGCAACATTATGCTCCAACCTGAAAATATGTTATGTCAATTTTAATTCTCTTTTATTTTTAATTTAATTTTTATTCTATCCTTTTCACATTGTATTGTTATAAATTCAAGTCAAATTTGTAGACTTGTGTAAATAAATAAATTAAAAATATAAAATATATGCAATTTTCTCAAGATATTGCTGAAAATTCCAAAGGGATGCATGCGATTTCATCAGTTTTGAGAAAATCATTTTTTAAGATATTTCTGAAAATTTTCTGCATCCCCCTTTGTGAAATTTTCAGGAATATCTAAAAAAAAGATTTTCTCAAAACATATGAAATCGCATGCATCCCTTGAGAAATATTCATGAATATCTCAAAAAAATTATTTTCTCAAAACTGATGAAATTGCCTGCCTATTTTATATTTTATTTATATTTTATATTTTATATTTTATATTTTATATTTTATATTATATATTTTATATTTTATATTTTATATTTTATATTTTATATTTTATATTTTATATTTTATATTTTATATTTTATATTTTATATTTTATATTTTATATTTTATATTTTATATTTTATATTTTATATTTTATATTTTATATTTTATATTTTATATTTTATATTTTATATTTTATATTTTATATTTTATATTATCGTTACCTTTTAGAAATTTCGTCTGGACCCAAACATTCTGTATTTATGAGGTTACGTATATGATACATAATGTTTCTGGGAGTGACTAGGTCCCAGGTTTTGCCTGAATTTGCAAGGTTCTTTTTTATTAAAATATTGTGTTTTTGGGGAGAACCCCTTGAAGGGTATTGCTATTTTAAAACACATTTGGCTCAAAGGCAGATTTAAAATAGATGGCCAGATTATCTGCCTTTTCTTCGTTCGTTACTATCACTTTAAGTAGAGAATTTTGATTGTTTTGTAGATATTAATGTAGGCACCAATACTTTTGTTTTTTGCGTTTTGATGATCAGTTGCATCATAGACAATCATAATAGATCTCTCATTTGACTAAAAACGGAAAATAAAAACAAAAATTTTCCATTCAAATATTATCGGTGTATTGCATATACGTATTATATTTGCAACGCATTCTAAAATCATTGCCTTATAAAATACACAACACAACGATACATTGGAATTATCAGAAGTTTTTGTTTTTTTCCTTTAGTTACTATTAAATGAGAAATCTAGTATGAATGTCTATGGTTGCATGTTTGAAATTCTATTTGAATTCTTTTATTAAGATTGTTAACGATAACTTTTAGGGTTAGTGCTACGTTGCCATTGTCTTCTTCTGATGTTTTTCTTCTGTGCTTTCTAGTAATATTTTGTATTCCTAACTGTGGTAATTCATTGAGGTCGGCTTCTTTTAACCCTTCAAATTGTTACCGGTGGGTATTGTGATATCATTGACTTCAATAACCGTAAGTTGTGCTGATTGAACCGTTTTATTGTTTTTCAGCTGGTTCTTGATTTTATTTTTAGCAGACATTATTTGCTTAATGACATGTTATTTTTCTGCTAAAGAAATTTGACACAGATGTCTGTTAGGGTGCTACTTAAGAAAAAATAATAACTATTCGTTTGGAAAAGTTTGCGCGATTTAAATTATAAAGTTCTACTACTTTTTCAGTACATTATTATATATCAAATTAACGATAACATTTTCACCGACTATCATTACCAGGTTGCACGTACGCACGCATAAATCAAAATTTTGTTTGACCCCATTTTTATGGATATCGTACGTTTGCTAATTATATAAACATTTAACAGGTACCTACCTTTGCATACATCAGTGTTGTACATATTATCGTAAATTTATTAAACAGCGTAAATTATCTTTGCATTCTTTTTTCTGAATATAAAAAAAAAGCTTCAACCATAAATTTAATAAATTGCCGTAATAAAATATAAAAAAAAATGAAACGAAAAAATACGGTTAACAATGATGTTTCCAGAAAGTATATGGATAAACGTAATGCCATTACAGTGTATCTTAACCTTTTTCTAAGTACAGTAGCACCAAATAATCTTAATACTTAAAGTAAAATCTGAAAATTGCAATTAATCGTGTTGGTAAGGCAATTTATATAACTTTCAAATCTAAAGAGTTTGGCATTTCCAATTTACAATAAAGACGAACAACTTTTAAGTTTGTTGCTCTCGTATAATGATTTTTCATGAATGGGTAAAAGTATAACATACAATTTTTTTTTAATACTACTTATTAGTATTACAGAGATATAACATTTAGAATCGACACGTCAAAGATGCATAGATTAAGAAAACCAGGCACATTTTGAGGCCTTATTACAAGAGTATCAAGGAAGTATCTGTGTGAACTCGTGGTCTTCATTGTTCTATCAAGACAGTGTTTTTACTTTACAATAGCATTGTTTGTAATATCCTAATTCATCGGTTTGGTTTAATAAAAATAAAAAATAAATATATTTCCTAATTTTTTGTTTAGATCAGTTGGTAATCAGTTGTCATAAAACTATTATCGTCACTACATGTAATCAACCGCACCCGTAGACAAGAATTTCTACGTTTTATCAGATTGAATAAAATACAAAATTTTGAGCACGGAAGATATACATATAGTTAAGGATTGCGTATGTTCTATAGTCGTAGAATAGGTAGTATAAAGAGAACTTTTTAAATAAACAAATTTATTTTTTAGATAATTTTTAGATGAACGTGTTAACGTTCAAGTGTTAGTTTTGTGTTTATATATTTTAGCATTTCCTACTTCTGCAGTGTTTATTAAATTTTAATATGGGTTAATATTTTCTTTACATTATATTTTATGTTTTTTATTTATACTCTGCTTATGTGGATGATTAAATCAACAGGCCTAGCTTGCTGCGGCGACAGCGGTTTATATATAGTGATTACATTTGATGTTTCTTAATATACATATTTAAATTTTACTGTTACTTTTCTGATCCGGTAAAATCCGGAAAAAATGATGGTACTGAAAAATAACTGATGAGGGAATGGAGGACCTAACGTGTTTTTGTCAGACTTCACTTTCCTCAAGTACCATAAAAAACCGTGTTTTGGAACACCTTGGGCAGCCTCTACTGCCTGAATAAAACTTTAGGTTATTTTACAATCAAATTGCCGACAATTTGTAAGTGACATTCTTCGTAAATAAACCGTTATTTTGTCGGTATCAGATACCCTTATGTACTCCCCTCACCCTTAATATGTAAATAAAATTGTCGGATAAAAAACCGTCCAATAGTCAAACATTTACTTGTCAAATTTGCCGTAAAAAATCTTCTTTTTTATGTATTAGATATAACAATCTGCAGTCGCATCACCGTTAATATAAAAGTGAAGTTTCTCAGATTTAAAATAAATTATACATTTGTTCGAACTAAAATTCTTTGTGTAATTCGTTTACTAAATTATTGTAATTCATTAATTACCTTTGTTCAATCACAAATTTAAACATAAATTACGCTTATCATGCGAACCAAATACATTGCACTAATCATGGCACGGTACAACTACAACAACTATCGATGCAATAATTGTCAACTAAGGGTCTTTAAGTAAAATTGTTATGTACGGATATCGAATCCAATTTCTGATTTATACAAATTGTTTCATATAATTTTTGCTATTTCGGCAAATTATTTTTGTATATAAACACTTAGATTTTGGGTAATAAAACGAGTTATAATTGAGCAGTCAAACGTTTCGATTCATTCTCAGCCAAAGTTCCCCTTCACTGGCAAGTTCTTTAGCTGTATTAATATTGTAATTTATCGCTTGTCCAAATTTGCGACTTGGATACTAAAGCGAAAATTAACATCTTAATATTTTACTTATCAAATTAGTATTTATTGTATTATTATTATCTATTATGGTTGTAGGGCCATGTTTAGCCACCTCGCACTGCAACCTAAAAGATCTTTTGCGCTACCAAGCCCTGCTTAATTATCTATCCAGTCAATATTCAGACTCTTAATGAATCTGATAATACTGCCGACCGGTACGTGATACATACTATGGGCTCATTGCTCTCCCTCCTAGATGTTTACTATAACATTTACCACTACTAGAAAGACGGTAGCATTGGGACCCAAGGACTTCGGGAGGACAGTCCCACTCCCGTATACTACTACCTCTGCCCCGTCTACCATTTTGATTTTACTGTTACGAGTTGCTGGGAATGGAAAGTCACCTGTATAGGTCACCCAGCTTGACTACAGGAAGGCTAAATAAAACTGGAGGGTACTGGTATCAGAGTCCCCATAATTTGTACTAACCTATCAGTCATTCATAGATCAGGGTTTCTTGTCAATGTTTTCTCCCTTAGTGCCGTATTTAGCCTGTCCCAAAAAGTCACATTCTGCCTAATGGATTCAGTTACTAGTGGTTGAGGAGGCAGCACGTACACTTGCGAATTATGATCAGGTTACTCCTTACACAATTGTACCCTACACGCAGCTGTCTATTACATGACCAGAACAGCTCACAGAAGATTACGGAGCTGGCAGATTAATCTATTCAAATTTGGTCCTCTCCACACTCCAATAGACGCCAAACCACCATAATAATTACATGAAGTGACTAAATTGGAATCCTTGTAATTTTGGTGCTGAACATTCATCAGTATCGACTTCAAAAATCAATCTTGTTGACTCCATTTGTGTTTATTTTATTTTTATTCAAATACTTTAAATATGATAAACTACTTTATAAAATTTTTTAAAACATCAAAAACACAAACAAAAATATCCCAGCATGTCTGTGGCTATTACTCTGTGACTTGTCATGATTGATGCTAGCATGACAGTATGCGCTTCTTACTGCTTGAAACGTAATGGGTGACGATGTGAGCACAGTTCATATTAAGGGAATCGTGAATGACAAGATGTCTTTTAAAAATTGGAATTAATGAAATAAAACTATTACTTATTATTTTTCTAAATAATAATTATCTTATATTACTTTATATTATAATAATTATTATTTTTTAAATTAATTATTATTTATTATTAATTTTTTTATTAATAATTATCATAAAATTATTATTTTGAGAAATTCTCTCAAATTTCAAAAATGATTAGGTAATTCAAAAAATGATTAATGATTAATTTAAAGTTCAATGTACTTTTATAAACTCTTTTATATTATAAACTATCATAAAATTAATGATTTTCCCGACTTTTGCGTTTAAGTATTCTTTGGTGGGTCCGTTTAATTATTATGTTAATATTATTTTCGTAAACAGCTAGCAATTCGTTGCCAATTGCATCTAAAATAATAAACGTCAAAGAAATTTAAAAAAATAGCAAATATGTATGTATATTATTATAATTATGTGTATCAATTATATCAATTATGTTACTCTCGCTTACCAAATAAAACGTTGGAAAAAACTGAAAACCACTTTAATCCACGTTTCCCCTTTTCGCCATTCCAATTGAACTCCAATAGTAAATTATCCGAAAACAAATGTTTCATTATTCGGTCATAATCTTTGTCTTTGCCGTGAATTTTTTTAACGTACTCTATCTATAAGAAAAATCAAAATAAAAATAATTTGATGAAACTGAGTTTGTAAATGTTGTTATATTAACTTATAAATTTATTTCTAAAATTTTCGTCTGTCAGTTTCAACTCCAGATCCTCCATTCCCTCAATTGATGTAATTGGTAGCGGTATTTCTAAATCAAGATGCTTGGTTGATCTGATCGTAGTTTCTATCCGTTCAAGTCTGGTGTTTATTTGGGAAAATTGCTTAATTAAGAAATTTTGTAATATATCTAAAAGTAAAATATACACATACATAGATTAATTACAATTTAAACTTAAGTTAACTTAATGCAAAAATTGAAAATGAGCCAAACTACAATATTATTTGGAGTAATTTGCCGTTAGAAAGTTTGTTCAATTTATCGATAAATTTAATAATACCTGTATTGCATTGTAAGTTTTATGGATTGGAAGTGTCTGTTTGCGTGCCCACATTTATTTGTTTGGGTATTGTGGCTCGTTGAGGTATTGAACTCTGTGGTCTAGCATATGACGTATTTAAGTTATATGGTCCTGGTGTGATTTTACTGATACAAATATTTTTATTTGATGGTGCTGCTTTATTTGGAATATTTGCACTTATTAATATCATTGGCCTCTTTCTTGGAGCTGTTGGTTTTTCTGATGCAATTAATTTACCGTATTCCAATTGAGAATAAATTGTTGCATTTGTTGAATCTGATAAAAAAATTATTTAAAATTATATTAACATAATATTATGATTGATGATTCTTCTTATGATGATTATATGTACTTATACGAATAGTTTGTAGGGAAATGGAATTTTCATCAAATACTACATCGTCTGAATGGCTGGTAGCAAATAAATCCGGTGACTCTTCCATATTGTTGATTGAACAAATTCTGTTGAATGTTTGATTAATTAATTTGTAATGTGAGTATTTTTATAAACTAGTTTTGTAAATGTAATAGTGGTATGAAAATGTAGGCGTTTTTATATGGCAAAGCGACAGTTTTATAATCAATATCAGCAATGTTAAAAGTTTCTAATTGATCACTTAAATCACTGACTTCTTGAATTCCAAAGGATGATGACGAAAAAATCGTTAATCATTTTGAATCTGTATCTAACAAAGGTTCTATGATCCACTCGAAAAATTGAGAAATATATATTTGTTTTAATTAGACAAAAGCAATCAGCTTTTGAACTACCAATGTAAAATGTTTGGAATGTTTATCGATTTTCAAATTCTGGAAACATATTCAGTTCGGTGATCCGATTGTAAATTTGCTGTAAAATTTGGTTAGGTTTTCTAATCTTTTTTTTTAATAATTGCAAATAATTTTCAAATTTGTACGCAGAAAATGATGTTAAACTACCATACTGTTCAACACACTCGCTTAAATGAAGTAAACTATGAACGTTATAAGATACAAGACTTTCTCCATATATTGCTGTGAAGTCGTTTACAAAAGTTTCCAGTAAATTTTGTGCTGCTTGCGTATTTTTTTTACAATCAGCCGGATGTGCCAATAACCGATATGCACAAAAGATGTTTAAAAAATTTTGGTAATGTTGAGGATCAATAAAATCCTTTAATATCACTACTCCGGTATATAGAGTTAATTGCCTAAGTTCAATACCCATCCATCTGGGCAGTTCTTCTATTGATCTAGGTTTTCTTTGAAATTCCTTCGGGATGTATTTTTTTAAACTTACAAAATATGTAGACATTCGCAATAAATTTATTTTTGACATCTTGAATTGTGTACTGACAAAAACGACCTAGCGGGAGCATCGCACGAGAAAAGTCGTATACCAAATTGCATATTAACTCCACCTTGGTAAATTTTAAGACCATTTGAATTTAACTGCGTTATATCCGATACAAACTCAGCCAAAAAACTGTTGATAGACAATGGTTTTCCTGGCCCCACGAAGCGTCCAATTATAAAGGGATTCAAATTTGGCAAATCTACAACTGAATCCAAAATAGGCCATAAGGTAGTGGAACTACTCTTAAATAATGGAATCCCGTCAACTCCGACATCTACAAAAATTTTAGTTACACCACTTAAATATTCATCTAGTAGATTTAGTTTTGAAATGGATTGTTGAATGCCAAAATGCATATAGTCCCCACCAGGTATTTGTTTTATTGGAGGCATATCACCAGTACATTTTAGTAAAGTTTTTGATGATTTTGATTTTATGTTCATTTTTAATGCTTGCAATATAGCAATTAGATCATCAAATGCGAGTCTTGTAATATTATGCTTCACAGCCCAAGCACCTAATTGTTTATCAAAATTGGTTTTGTCCTTAGATTCGATAAACGTGATAAAATCTTTGGTCTTGCCCACATCATTTTCTTCAAGATAATTACAATTATCACAATACTCATCATATCCTTGCACATCAATTTCTAAGTTTTCCTCATTTGTTTCTTTATTTAAATCGCGGTTTATATTTTGATTTTGAATCTCACTTTCGCTTCCTCGCCATTGTTGCTTCATTAAACTTTCAGATTCCCTTAATTTTCCATAATAATTACGCCTCGAAAACCCTCTTAGTTTAAGCATATTGAAATATTTTATTAAATTATTTAATGCAGTTTGAATAAAGCTTAAATTTACGCTTCTACTATTTAAATATTTACACTATAATTAATTGTTAAAGGAGTACTTACCACGACAAAGAAAACAAAACTTTTGAAAAAATACTAATTTTCCTTTTTTTTAAACAAAATTGCATGATCGTGTACTAGCAGAGCCTTCTAGAGTATAGAGCCATAATCATTATGACGTATTTTTTAGAAGCTTTTTTAGTGGTATAACTTTTCACTGATTTCCATAGGAATCCATAGTAAATACGGTGTTTTTTAGCTTCAAGTTTTTCAATGAAAACAGCAAAAATGTTACAAAATGTTTATACAAAAGTGTTCTACATATCTTTAGCAGCAATATACAAGAAGGGTATATTGATATTAAGTAAATATTAATTGCAGAAATTTTAAAATTAAATTATTTCTAAAATATATTTTTCGAACTTTCATTTTGAAAAATACATCAAAGTTGGCCCTGACAAATTAAAATAATACTTGCAAAATTTATCTTTAGTTTTAGTAGTGTACGTTAGATGTCTATAATTGTTGGCAGAGAATTACGAAAAAAAATTATTTAATCACATAATTATGACACGTTCTTAGTATTTTCTGAATTTGTTTTGCTTTTCCTACAATTTTTAAACTCAAATTTCCCCAGGTCGCAATTTTTGGTACGATTTTTCAAAATGTTTACTACCCACTGCCATCTATGTATATTGACTTAATGCACACGATTTGTAGTACGCTTTCCTTTTTAATTTGACCAGAAAGCTGTTGTTATGAACTTTTTTTTATATTTTGGTTTAAATAAATCAATTATTACAAGAAAATGAAAACGATTTACTTAAACGATATTTATATATGTTGAAATTCAAACAATTATGAAAATATTTCAGAAATCATAATTAAGGATTTGCAACGTTTTCATTTATAAATTTGTCTTAGGAAAAAAAGTGATTTCCCATATGTTTTATGTGTTTTACTATGGAAATTTTGATTTTTTCTTCGTTTCTAATTCCCTTATAAAAGCTTCGTTTTTTAGATTATGGCTTGTATAATCAAGGTTGCTTTGGTACTAGTCATATGATTCTTATATGACCCGGGCCTGCTAGATTATTGGTTTTAGACATGTCCTTTGTCTTTCACAAATATAGTAAAATTACACGATATGTCTTATAAGACGATTATATAACAAGTCATAAATTGGTCTATTAGTCAACATGCTGTCAATCTGCGAAATTCATAAATTATTTTTCTCTTTCATGCATATTGAGAAAAGCAAGAAAAACAACAAAAGTCTTTCTGTTCTAAAAATTTAATTCATATGCATGTTGACATATTTCCTGCTGGGATGTGACTTTTTGATTCAGTCACCAAAAAGGGATATTAAAACAGATGGTAGAAAAAAAATCATCGATTAATTTTTTTAATTAGCCTCGTTGAACCAATGCAAACTTCGAATCAGACGATTAATTACAATATATCCTCTGTTTTGTTTCTTTTTTGCTTTTTAACAAAAAAGATAGATTTATCCTATCATTATTTCATTAAAAACTGAAGCAACAACTGAAAAACATCAATTTTTTATGGGTTCCTACGGAAAATAATGAACAGCTTGCTAAAAAATTATAAAGTTTGATTACAACTCTATATTGCCAAATTATTATTGTTTAATACAATCCTTTGAGACTTTTTCTAAAGTAAATTAACAAACAGACAGATCAACTAACACAACGCTGAGATATTAACAATAATCTTTTGATATTTTGTTGAAATATTTTATCAGCTTATGAGTTATAATATATGTAAACATCGCCGAACCAACGGAATAATTCAATTGAATCGATTGTACGTAAAACTAATAAATAAATTCCATAAACCGTATTGACATGTAACAATAAGAATTTCTGAATAACGTTTTAAAGAAAAATTACAATTTCCAAGAATCCTTTATATAAATTTCTCATATTATGTATACCAAGGATCATTTCTGTTAAAATTTGATACTGAACTCATTTTTAAGAGTAGATAACGTTACCTCTTTGTACGATTATTGTAATAGATGCGTATGCTATGTACCATCATTTTCCATAGAAGTATATTCAAAGAAATGTAAACAATATAATACTTTTATAAATGATACTGTTTATAAATATATGTATGTATAAGTATAACTAACTATGATTTATTGTTGTATTCTATAAACTGGCAAAAGTGGTTTGATATCAAGATTATGAAAAACTTTTCTGCCCCTTGAATGTTGGTGTAATTTTCCGAAGCATAGCTTATAATATTTTAGGGTATGTTTCAAGGACCTTCTACGATAGTAATTCTGCAAAAATGTAAAATGTATGTAGCTGTAAACTTAGAATTGGTATATAAATACTGTAACTGTAATACCATCGCCGCTGTAAATAATTACGGTAAACGCATCAACACTACAAGAATGTAAAGGAAATGCTTAGAATTTCATAAAAATATTTTTTATTTTATTTTTGTATTTAACAGATATTACAACTGAATACAAATTTATAGCGGCTCACTCATTCGTTCTCCGCCACATTGTATCAACTGTACATACATTGGCGTCTGAGCTCACCCAATTAACCACTACAAATTAGGCGGCGACGTTTCACCTCATTCGGATACGTATTGGTTTCACTTCCCCTTCGTGCTTGACTGTACCAATCGCAACACAACGAACACAAAACAAAATAAATTAAAATTAAATCAAAAATTAGTTTCGCCTCGGATCTCAATGTGATAACACTGGTCAAAAGTGGTCAATTTACGGAGCTAGTCAAAATATAGAGATGATACGACACCTAATAAACAGATTACGGAACAATAAATGCTTGTACCTGAAAATTACCTGATGCATTTACATATTTAGTTTAATTCATCTCTAAAATACACCTGCCAAGTATGTGTTGTGTTATTTCTTAGTTTATAAACTGAAAAAAGGTATTTAGCACATAATAATTATACAGCCCCGTATAAAGCGGCAAAGAAACGCGTCCGACAAGGAAACAAATTCAGAAAACATTTAATTTTGTTAGTTCATTAGCTGCAAAAATATCAAAAACCGTGATATACGTTTTTGCGTTTCGAAAAGAACTTTAATTTTGGGATGATAGTAGTGCCTTACGGAGCTAAAAAACGTAATTAGCAGCGAGAAGTATCGCCATCAAAGTTCTAGCCTAAATGACACAAGCCTCGATGCGTCAAATTTAATGAGAAAAACCAAACAAACAGGAAACACTTGATTTCAAACATTGCCTTACAATTGGCCGAACGATATTAACTCGCAGTAGCAATTAAATCTATGTTTAACCTTCACTTCGTGTAGTGGTGTCTAACTGACCCCAGAGCTGTTTGAAGCTGAATAAAAAATTAGTTATCAAATATTTAGATAATTCCTTTTAGATATGCCTAAACAGACATCAATGAAATAGATTTAGAAGAAAAATTCATCAAAATCGGTTAATTTTAGGGTATTTTACATCAAATAAATGAAATTAGGCTGATAACCGTGTAGTGGGATCATTTTGACCCCTTATACAATTTAATGCATTTTCTATTTAGAAATCAATTTTTAATCAAAAATTTATTTTCATAGCAATAATAGAAGAATAGAAGAAAAGATTTAGAGAAGATTTATAGAAGATTTACATTCAATCGGGCCCAATATTACGTAACAAAACCCAAGTGCTTTATGAACAAAAACGGTTATTGATGCTATGATTTTTTTTTTCTTCTATTTTGTTTTTTGTTTTTTCTTTTGTTAGTTTGTTTTCATATAAATCCTATGGAAAAAAATGGGGTCATTCTGACCCCACTACACGATTAGTGTGACTTTTAGTATTGCACGAAGTGAAGGTTTTAAAAATGTTTCCGAATTTTTTTTTCACATTCATTTTATAAGGAGTGAGTAGGAAAATAAATGTTTAAACAAGCATTTAAATGTAACTGCGATTTATTATCGTGAGTTAGTCTGAGGATTCCTAGCGCAGCGCTTAAATTGCGAGATAAATGGTTCAGTAAGGGTGAAGGGAATAACTAAATTATGTGCCACTCTAACTAATGTAATTTAACGCACTGAATTTTTAGGCTTTATAGAATTCATAGAATTTATAAGATATACAAAATTTATTGAATTTAAAAAAACCTTTAAAAATCTATAGAACCCACAGAATCTATAACATTTACAAGATTTATAAAATTTATAGGTTTTAAAAACATATTAGAATTTATAATATTTACAGACTAAAAAGTTATAAAATTTAATGGACTTTTAAAATTTATCGAATTTACAGAATTTATATGAATTTAAGAATTTATGAGATTTGTAGAATGTAAAGCACTTACTGAATTATAAAACTGTATGCATAGAATTTATAAAATTTATAGAAATTGTTGCATTTATAGAATTATTAAAGTTTATAGGATTTATCGAAATTTTTGAATTTATAAAATTTATAGAATTTATACAAATTATGGAATTTTTAGAACTTACAAACTTGTAACAATTCCTATAACCCATTGAATCTATAAAATTTAAAAATATATAATATTTGTGAAGTTTACGTAATTTATAGGATTCTTTGAATTTATTTATCAAATTCATAAAATTTATAGAGTTTATAAATAATTACATATATTACAATTTATAATATTTATAAACTTTGTAGAATTTATCGAATTTACAGAATTTTTAAGAAAGAAGAACATTTGTAGAATTAAAAGCACTTCCTGAGTGTTTAAATTTTATTCACGGAATTTACAGAACTATTTAAATAAGTTTTTAACAAAATTATTGAATTGACAAAATTGTTAAAGTTTATAAGATTTTTCAAAATTTTTCTATTTATAAAACAAATAAAATTCGAGTTTGTAGAATTTATAAAACAGACACACTTGAAAAATTTAATATTGTGGAACACAAAGAATCTACAAAATTTAAAGAATTCATATTATTGATAAATTTTATAGAATTTGTACATTTTATAGAATTTATAAAATTCATAAAATTTTCAAATTGATAGAGTACAGACGTATTAATACTTTTAAAATTTATAGAATTTATTGGATTTATAATATTTACAGAATTTATAGGATTTAAGAAACTTATTGGATTTTTAGACTTTATAGGATTCATGGAATTTATAGGATTTGCAAAATATACTGAATTTAGAGAATTCAAAGAATTTATTGAATTTATAAAATTTATAAAAAATACAAACTTTTTAGAAACATGTTGAATGTAAATAAATCAAATTTGTGTTTGTAGAATTTATAGAACTGACAGACCTGAATAATATATAGAATAATAGATAGAATCTATAACATTTAAAAAATTTATAGATTTTAAAAACATATTAGAACTTATAATATTTACAGACTTAAAATTTATTGAGTTTATTGGAATTCTAAGATTTATAGAATTTATCGAATTTACAGAATTTATGAGATTTGCAGAATGTAAAGAATTTACTGATTTTTAAAACTATATGCATAGGATTAATAGAATTGTTCATAAAATTTTTAGAACTTAAAAAATTTACAGAATTGTTAAAGTTTATATGATTTTTCGAATTTTTTTTTATTTATAAAATAAATAAATTTGAGTTTGTTGAATTTATAAAACAGACACGCTTGAAACAATTAATAGAACACAAAGAATCTACAAAATTTAAAGAATTTGTATTAGTGATAAAATTTATAAACTTCAAAGAATTTGTAGATTTTATGGAATTTTTAAAATTCATAAAATTTAAAGAGTTAAACAGTTTATAGACGATTGAAGAGAGAAGAATTTATAGGATTTATAGAATTAAAGAAATTTGTTGGATTTTTAGACTTTATCGAATTTATAGAATTTCCTGAAATCATTGATATAATTTTTTGCGTTAAAGAATTTAAAATTTTCAGAATTTATATACATAATTAATACAAATTCTATAAACTCTATAAATTCTGAAAAATGTGTATATAACTGCAATTTAGTATCGTTCGTACATATTAGCATAGCCATCTTACATATCATAGCCGTAAGGTAGAAATAGAAGCTTTCTATATGAGGTGAACATTTTTCTGTTTCCCATAAGAACCAATGTAAAATTGTTAGTTTTCATTTATAAGTTTATTAATGAAAATTCAATTAAATGTAATAACATTTCTGTTAATTTGCATGTTTAATATGTTTCGTAGATATGGTTTTAAAATCGTAGAAGAAAATATGTCTACATTTTCAAATAAATTGAAAAAAGAAAATCTTTCCATTTTCAACAACTACATACCATTAAATCCTTATATAAAAAAAAAACAACGAGCGAGTTCACCCTCAACTCGCAAAAGATTTATGTGAAAACTTTTATGTATAAATATCTATTGAATCATTTCAAGCCATTTCGATGAGACCGAGAAACCCCTGCATAAATACGGCTGATGTTCGCTCAGTGTATAAGCTAAGTTACATTTTTGGTTCAAAAAGTCAATAAGTTATTCGATTTTGAATTTGGAGGACGAACCTTACTGACATTAATTGAGCAGGAGCAAAGTACAGTTCTGTTAAGTTAATCACCTAAACCTGCCATATACGCTTTAAAATATATCAATACTCATACACGGCAATCTTGTTGAAGAGTCCATAATAGTGAATGGCCACGGCAAACGGTTCTATTAGGGCGAAATGTTGACCGTAAATTCATAGCAATTATAAAGGCCAGTAGGGCAAAACACAAATAACAAAGCGTACCGATTAAACAATTTTAAAATTATTATTTTATTATGCACAATGTAGGCATATATGCAGTTTTCACAGCTCGCTATTTCCATTTAATTTTTTGGAGTCACTTAAGGCATTGCCCCGCATGCAAAACGGAAAACCGGCATTTAAAACCGTTAAACTCAATTTTTGGCTAAGTTGCTTCACTTTGCAATATGAAAATTATTAGCAAAGAGTTCTAATCTATAAGTTCCACCTTATTCTAAGAAAATTTTATTAAAATTAATTTAATTTTATTCAAAATCCCCAATTTTATGTTTTGCCGGCCGTCAAGCAAAAATCCGTTCGTCAAAATATAAAATTGGAGTTTTTGAATGAAATTAAATCAATTTTAATAAAAACTTTTACGAATAACGAATTATTTGATTTGACGGTTTGAAATGCCGGTTTGCCATTTGTGCATTACACTACACAAGCATAATTTGTGGTCCTTTTGCTTGTACATTTTCAAAAACACTTGCTGCGGCGGCCATATATAGAAAATATTTTTACAACCAAATAAATTAAAGTAGGCGGTTTTTTTTTAGATTTTTTTTTTCTATTCGGCTCACGATGTTTTTGAAATGCCGGATGATGATGTATATTGCATGAGTATGCTAGTAGATTTTGCATTGATTTTACGTTTTTTTATTTTTTGTTCTTATTGATGTACACCTACACACATACCAGCAATATTTTTTGTTCGGCATTTTCGTTTCCGTAACCCGACTTCTATACAATTTTTTACTTACTCGTTACTCCTGCCGCTAAAGATGTTTTCACATCAAAAATGTAAACAAATAGCATCATCCTTGTCTTTTCAATATAAAATTGACAAAAAAACAAAGAAAGCGTAAAAGTAAAAGTTCGTAAATAAAAAAATAAAAGCAATATTTAGATTGTCTTTGTCTTTTCAATATAAAATCATTAAAAATGACAAAGAACAGTTTAAAGTAAAAACGGGCAAACACGAAAATATAAAACAAAAAAGGTATAGATATCTTTGTCTGATCTACATATAGAAAACAAAAAGGCGACAACACGTTAAAATAAAAATAAAATCACGTGTAAAAATAGAATAAATAAGAATAATAGACATCCTTGTCGTTCTAATAGATATCCAATATATTAAATATTATATGAGTTGTTTATTTTTCTCGTTTAAAAAGCTTTTGTAGTTTTGCATGTAGTTGTGAATAAAATTAGGGAAATTTAAATTGTATTTTACGGATTAATTGATAGATTCCGGGTTTGGTTTTCGTATATGTCTAAATATGATTATTCACCTACAAATGGGTGAAATAAAATGGCCGAAAATAACGAGTTTTCATTCAAAAAATGTAAATTTAGAAAAGTCATTTTTACACCGGCTTACATGGAACATCACAAAATCTACACCTCTTATAGAAAGCACGTTTAAAAAATGGCGGCATAATTAGGGCTCTTATATATACAGAGGGCTCTGATATTAGCAATGATTATAAAAATATTTAATATTTTAAACGAAATAAAGGAAATTTGCTGTTTTTTTTTTTGTAAAATTTTGATTTTTAATTTTTTTAAATATATTATTTAAATAAAATAAATTCCGGAATTAATTACGGAGTTCTGGAATCTAGAACATTTGAATTCGAAAATTCCAAAATTACTTTTTGGCCAAAACTTGGAGGCCCTAGTCATCCTACGACTAGTAAACCAATTTTGTATCAGATGAAGATTCTGATTAATTTGAAATTCTAATTCCTGTATATTACTAGTACATTTCTATAACCGAAAGTAAGATCATCCGCAAAAACTACCACTTTACCATAAAAATTTATGTATATAAGAAAAAATAAAGGTCCTTAAACAGAACCTCGGGGAAACCCCGCAGAAATGTTTAAAGGTTGACTAAATACATTAGTAATTTTTACCATTTGACTACGATTTCATACAAACGATTCCATATACGATCTAGTAAGATTAAAGATACGGGCAAGCACACCAGCAATATTATATGAAGTTTGTTTTATAACATTGGTAGTCAGCCTGTCAGTTCCGATTGTTTTGGTGAATTTTAGAGAAACCATATTCACGCTGAAAATAAACCAACCTTCAATTGAATGAGAATAAGTTGGATTAATAACAAGCGAATTATTGTAATTAGCTACAGAAACAAAATGTAAATTAAAATCATTACAAATTCCTAATGCATTCTTGATACTAGAGCCATCCACATTGGTAATCTCGTTCACAGCAGCGTGCTTATTATAATTTCCAAGAATATTATTTATAACATTCCACTGCTTTCATAGGTTATTACTCGCTGAGTCCAACCTTTAACTATATTATTCCCAAAGTAGTTCACACGCATTTAATTAAATTTCGTCTGGCAGAAAGAATCTGGTTACGTACATACATTTTGATTTCGAAATTTAAGGATTATTTTTGCTGGTTTTCCAGATTCTGTATTTTTCACACAGAAACATGATGAACTATCATTCACATGTACCTTCACTTTCAGTATATCACTGATAAACGTTGTTGTTGCTTTCATTAAGTCATCAGCGATGAATACCTTTGTGAAGTTAGCCCAAAATTCTCTACACGAAAACTTCAAAAATAGCATATGGCAATACCTATAAAAAAATACTATCATGACATTTTATTTAGCTTTAATATCAAAAAAGATAATAATTACATAAAATTGTAAAAGAACGACAAATAAAAAAAGAATATAAATGGCAGGTAGTAGAACTTTAGTAAACGAAGAAATTAATACCATTTTAGTCATATTACATAATATGTAACAAATAAACTTTTTGGAAAAACCATGTCAATTATTACTTATAATTTATTTAGCCCTCAGCCGCGAAAAATATTACTGTCGCGATAGTCAAAATATCCTGTTCCAAGAATTTTTTTTTAATTTATTATGCGGTTCAGATTTCTTGTGATAAAAGCAATAATCGTTAGTCCATTGAAGTCAGAAAATATTTGTTGGCCGGCTCAGATGAATATAGCATTAGATTGATGATGGTTTATTGTATTTGTTCTGAACTTTTTAGGATTTTTGTATGTCGGTGAGCTGTGATATATTCCCTTTAAGACAGAAAATATTTGTTGGCCGGCTATATCAGATGAATTATATAGCATTAGATAGATGATTGTTGTATAACCTTACCTCACCAAGAACAAATCCGATAAACGAAAATAAATAATATTAATTACATAATTCCATTCCGCTTGATACGTAACTTGGAATCCCCAACAAAAACAATAAGTAAACAATGTAAACTGACCGCATTCCATATACATATAGGAATCCCCAACAACAACAACAAAATGAAAAAAATAAATAAGTGCACACACAATATGCACAATAACATTTTTTTCTTTTTCATATTAAACAGATAAGAAAGAATATGTACGTCCGTAAGTTTAAAATAAGAAAAATTTTATATTAAGAGATAAGAAAAAATATATATGCCATATACACAACCATACAGACATATAAATTAGTTTTACGAATTGTACTAAACAATTACAAGTCGACATTTAAGCAAAGTAAATAAATTTTTTTTAATATTAGTGACATCTTGTTACGCCGCCCTCGTTTGCGTAACATATGGAGTCGTTGCTTTTGGTCCGGTGCGTGTAGAGAAGTTTAACCATCACAGTTCGTTACTTATTTGTATACCCCTTAATGACTACTGTCTATAGTCAAGGCAAATCTTACTTGTTGGATGTGACATTATCACGATATTTGGTAGGGGGGTTTTTGTTGTTGGTAATGAGAATGAGATGCGCTGTCTGTATGTACGATATTGTTTGTCTTGATCAGCCGATGCACGCTGATTGGATGAAAAAATGACACGATTTTCCAGAATGGTCCATCGTGAGAAAAATCATCTTGTACTCATGTGATATGTTAATGTAGTGGTCGGCGATGGTGCGTGATTGCGATAGCGGGAGAGCAGTGAAAAAAAATGAGTTTGGAAATGTACGTGTGTCGGTTAAAATTTTGTTGATTAAATTTTTCGAGGGAGACAGTTTTTTTTTGTTAAGACAGTCAAGTTTAGAGGATGGTGAATGATGGTAGTTTTTATCAGGCCATCACCAGTTAAAAATTAAATTTTTTTTTTTATATTCATAATTTGAATGCAGTCAAGTTAGACATTCAAAGTGTAAAAGTTAATTTTAATGATATGGATATGAGATATAAAATTTTTGTGATTGTAAATTTATATAAATATAAAATCCATATTTTTTCCTAATTAGTGATGAATGGGAAAAAATTTAATTAATAAACTATTAAATTTTTTTTTTGAAATTAATAAAAAGTTAAATTTAACAGTTTTGTGTAATAATTAAATATACAACCAAAAATGTACTAAATTAATAAATGGTTGTACTTGTATCATAGACTTAGTTGATATAAAGTTAAATTTAACAAGTTTTGGTGTAATGTTTAATATCCACCAAAACTGAGTAAATGGAAAAACTAAAATGTTATAAAATAGTTTTAATAAAAGAATTATAAACTTTTGTATTTTTGTGATTGGCCAAGGGCAAATAAAATGTTTTTATACTAAATAGTATTCAAGTGTATGTGGCGTTGTTTTATTTTTTTTGGTGCCATTAAAAAACACACAACCAAGAGAAATTGGAACTTTTAAGTTTTATTGGTTGAATGCTGAAATTGTTTGTTCGTCAAAAATTGTCGGTTCCAGCATGACGGCGTTCTG